>PVKB01005213.1:54755-106030 GCA_004027205.1 Ctenodactylus gundi
AGTCTTGCTCTGTAATCCAGGTGAGTCCTGGGTTCACTGTACAACCCAAGCTGGCTTCTTCTAACTCATGGCAATCCTCTTGCCTCAGCCTTCTGAGTGCTGGAATTTCAGGTGTGCACCACTTCTTAAATAGTGGAAAAGGATTTCAGGCTGGAATCTAGGAGAGAACATGTTGACCTTGTGCTACTTTGAACCACAACCCAGCTCCACATATGGATTTGTTGGTAGATGTGGACCTTCAATCAAACTCAGATGATGATAGGAAAAAAATCATTTTTCTTGCTATTTTATCATGAAAAGACAAACAAATGCTTAAATTCCTGCTCCTGAATGTTGGTAAAACATGAGATTTTTCTAATTTTTCTACTTTTCCTTCCCTCCCTTCATCTATTCCTTCCTTCCTCCCTCCTTTTCTTCCTTCCTTTCTCTCTCTTTTTCTCTCTTTCTTTCTAAAACAGGGTCTCACTCTGTACCCTAGGTTAGCATTGGTCTCATGGCAATCTTCCTGCCTCAGCCTCCTGAGTGCTGGGATTATAGGTGTGCATCACCATGCCCAACTTTATGTGGTGCTGGGGAATTGAACTCGGGGCTTTGCACTTGCAAAGCAAGTGCTTTAACTGCTGTGCCATCCCTGCAGGCCGATTTGACTTAGTTGATGAAGCAAACTAACACATTTCTGGTGACGTACCACCAGAATCTTTGGATCAAGGGAGAGCCTAAAATCTTTTCCAACACACAGAGCAATTTCACTTGCCCTAAGGTTTATGAATGAACCATCTATTTGACGGAAAACTGTATTTCAGTAATGCATCCAATTTTTAAAAAAAAATGTTTAAGTTATCATGGCCACATTAAATGCCACTGATGGTCACTATTAGTGGAAAATGTCACCATGATGCTTCCCACTACAATGGTTTGGCGTGTGTCACCATCCATTAGCAACTGGCGATCTCAGCCATGCAAGGTATCTTCATTTAATCAAATCAAACAGCTTTTTAGTGTTTGCTCCGGAAATAATGAATATAATAAGAAGGTTTTAAATATGTTTTAAGGCCATGAACTCTTCTCCTTTCATCTTATTATTGGGCGTGCACAGAAACATAGGACTTCTAGGAAGTCCAAATGGAAACGATTCAAAATATCTATGTCGCGTGTCACTATCCATGAGTTGTTTAAAGTTTAGCAACTGCCTCTCAGCCTCTGGGCATTCAAGCGAGCCTTCAACTTAGATAAAAAGTAAAAAGAAAAGGAAGAACGTATTTCCTTCCAGAATATATAAGATGGTTTCGACAAGTAGTCCTGTTATCAAACCTGCACCATGTACAAATGGGAATTATGGTCAATAACACTGAAATTATGATAGGTTAAGGTAATTGATAGCCTTAAAAGCTCAGTAATGAGAAGCAATTTAATTTGGAAGGTATCAAGAAACCAATGGACAACCAGGTAAATAGCATGGCTACTGTTGGGTTTTGGGAACTCTAATCTCATTACATGGAGTAGATCAGAGGGGTGGCAGCCCAAGAGGAGGGACAGTAGCAACAAGAGTGGAAAAGGCATTGCTATTGGGGGGAAATTTAAAAAAAAAAAACAAATGGCCAAGCAGGAGGATCACAAGTAGGAACCCCAAAACTGAAACTAGAAAATGGCCTGGGGATGCTGCTTAGCAGTGAAGATCCTGGATAGGATCTCCAGTACCACACAACCAAACCAAATGAAACCTAACCAAATCAAATCTAGCCCAAAACAATGTTGGCAAGACTCAAGTCGCCATGGACTTCCCCCTAGAGCTGATTTATCTCCTTCAGTGTGACTATTCAAAACCCTCACTGCAGAAATGCTAATACATCCATTGCAAGGTACATAAGACTCGCTGCGCATACCACAGTACTCTTATAAAAATCCCTCAAATCCTAAAATTTGGCACCAATGGTTTGGATAAGGAATCCTTAGATACCAACTTTCACATAGTTCTAAACTAAGATATAATGGTCTCCATTTGAGAAAATAAAAGTACTCTGTTGGAAGAAAAGAAAAGGGAGAAATCTCAAACACTGTTTTCCAAATAGCGTTTATGAAGACAATAAGCAGGAGTGGGTGGCAGGGAGGGGGGCTCAGTCTTCTCAAATAAGCAAGTCGTCGGAGGAAGCAAATGTGTACGCAGCTTCATAACAGATTTTTGCCAAGAGAAAGCAGAAGACACGAGTTTATTAAGAAGCGACTCTTCTCTTTTCCCCGTCCCCAGATAAACCTCCTCTTCATGTCCTTGCCATACTGAGAAGCCGACATCTTTGCACAGCTATGATTCTGTGAGAGCAACAGGGGAACAAAAACTGGGCTCCTTACTGCTGGATCTGTGGGAATCAAACTGGCTACTGCTCCATTCCTGCATGACAGACCCTGTGACATATGGCTGCCCTAATACCTCTCTAAGCCTGTCTTCTCCAAAACTGAGGCTCGACTGGTCCAAGAGCCACTCATCAGTTTTGTGTCAGCTGCAAGTCAGATTCTGGGGTTTCTGCCACCCTATTTCTACACATCAACTTTCTGGACTCACACACCTCAGGCACAGTTCTTTATTTTTTTCTTTTCACTCCTGGTGACTGAACACCTGGCCTTCGCCCTGAGCTGCATCCCCAGGGCAGCCCTCCCCACTTTTATTGTTTAATTGAGTCAGGGTCTCCCTACATTGCTGAGTCCACGTTTCAGGATGGGTCCACATCTACCATCCTCCTGCCTCAGTCTCCCAGCTGCAGGGATTATAGATAGGCCTGCACCTCACCAGGCCCAGCCCTGGACAAACCTCCAATTGGACTCCGACCCATCCTGCCAATTCACTGCCATTCCCTTCTCATTTCTCCACTAGGATGGCAAAGGCAAAGCCATTACAATAAGGAAGCAGGTGGTGCCATACAAAGCCAGCCCCTCCAGGGATCTCTTCTTAGAAGCCAAGGAGACAGGCTGCTTGCAAGGTGCAGGGCACTTCAGAAAACCCACTGAAGAGATGCTTGGGCAGCATCCGTGCCTCTCCCTGGAGCCCAGGGCACCGAGCACGGCCTGGATACCTGCTGGCTGAGCAGACAAGGAAGAGCATGCGCCTGGTGCCCTGCCAAGTCAAGGAGAGCGCTGCTCTGCATGACAATGGCCCACAAGCTCCAAGAAACTGGGATGAGTTGTTTTTTTGGGTTTTTTTTTTTCTCTGAAGCTTTTCTATGAAAACATGCTGGTAGGGTTGCTGTTTTCAACTGCACTTGAAGGTAGGAAGCGCTGCAAAGGCATTCGGATGAAGGTTTTCTTCACTTTTTCCTCTTCAATTTCTAAGGAATGGCCACTAAACACCAGGGCCTCACTGGCACAGGCAGCTGTGGTTGAGTCCTTTGTTTAAAAAAAAAGCCTAGCTGTATCCAAATCCCAAAAAAATTTTGTTCCCTGATGCCCATTTTTAAAGGAAATGCTTGCTGATGTCAATGGGACAAACAGGCTGGCTCCAGCTTTTGGATTCGACAGCCAGGCCAAGCATGGTGGCGGCTTCGCATCGCCCTCCCGAAACCACACAAAGCAGGGAAGGGCAGGCAAATGGCTAAAGGACGGCTTCTCTTTGCCCGTAGATTTTAGATACATGGGACTGAACCAACACTGGAGAACACCTATTTTTTTTTCATACTTATTGTCTAATCTCTCTTCTCTCTCTGTCTCTCATACTAGGAATCAAGCCCAGGACATCTGCACTGAACTATACCCCCAGTTCATTTTTAATTGTTACTTTTGCCTAGGTTAGGCTCAAACTTGTGATCTTCCTGCCTCAGCCTCCCAGAGCACGGGCATTATAGACCTATGCCAACATGACCCGATTTCTTTTTCTCATGATTTCAAATGCCTTCTCCCCAGGTTGAAAGTGGAATGCATTTTCTGTGAAAAGTGTAAGAGGGCCCATCTGCACTGAATGTCAGGCTTGCGCCTCTGCTGCAAGTCCAACATGCCAAGGACAAACTCTTAATGTGCTTCCTGGTCAGGCTGGCCTGGAGGACAGAATGTGTCCGCTGCTTCCTAGGCCATCCACGCAACAGTTGCCTTGTCCCATAATTTATGTTACAGCGCCATCTTATGGTATTTTATGGCCACCATTTATGGACAGAAAAACTCTAGGCTGTCTCTTCCATGTTTCCAAGAAACACACAGTTATTAAAAAAAAAAAAATCACCAGTAACTGATCTCCCAGATACATGGGCTATTTGGAGATCTATAAACACAGGAGCTGTTTCCATGTGGTCTGCTGAGGGCCAGTCAGCCCAGACAGGACTGCGACAGCCACACACATCTTTTAAGCTTCTGATGAATTTTGGAAAACACATCAGTGTTCCCACTCAGCAATGATCATGACACATCCGACATTTCGGGAGCAGCGTCTTCGTGAACGCCATCATGTCTTGGGGAGAATACTAGAAAGTCTGTTCTAGGCTGGTGACTTGTGGCACAGAATTTCCAGCTCAGGGTTCTCACTGAGCATCATTTCTACCCCCAGGAAACCCTCCAGGCCACATCAGCACAACTCGAGTTAAGCCAGTCCCCTGGTTTTCAGGCGATCCTTTGCAAAACGTATTTCAGGCCCAGGCCTAATTCCAGGAGGCGAAGGCTCCTTGGAGAAGTCCCCTTCCGGAGGTCTCCCTGCCAATTTTCTGGGAGGCTTTAAGGCTTATTTCCTCTCTCTCTCTTTCTCCTCCAGGTTTCTTTCCACCCACAAAGTCAACGTGCATTGCAAAGGGGCTTGAATTTAATTCCTTCCCTGAAACTGCCAGTTCTGCGGCTGCGCTGCCAGCCCCTCTCAGGAATCCACAAGAGATGACTTTAGATTCAGGGCTGCCTGGGGGGTCCATGGGAGAGGAAAGGAGTTTGCGAGATGGAAATCAGGGAGAGTCTGCAGTGTTGGCAAGGCTTCTGCACAAGTAAGTGCCCTTACTTGTCAGTGACAGCATAAGAGCTAGCAGAGAGGTGGGTTTCCAGCTCCCACACCCAACAAGTGTTCTGTGGGTGCCAACCCTTCCCAGGCTCCCCACTCCCAATAGCTCCTCCTTCCAACAGGATCCAGATGAAAGCACCCAGTCGATGCTACCAGCCAGGTGGGGCACCCTACAGTCCCCATTTCTGCACCCTCTTTTCTGTAAGAAAGATTCAGGAGGCAGAAAAATTAATATGAGTTTCAGCAGATGCAAAAGAAGAACTCTGGAACACAGGTAGCCTGGAACAAGAGACACTGAATGTCACCTGTCCCTCCTCTTTCTCCTGTCCTGTCAGAGTTGCAAGGCTTTCCTTTGCAACCACTCTACTCTCAATCACTGTAGGAGGTCACAAGTCTAAAGAAGACCTTCTGAACAAGCGGCCGTGGGTTTGGGTTTGAGTCACCTACTAAATGCTGCTTTAGCCTTGCATCATCAACCCCTTTGCAGCCCCTACCCCAGATCTGTTTGGCTAATACACTGTCCTTTGCTGGCCTGTCCCCCTGGCCTGGTAGAGAATGGTTCTTGCTGCAGCCGTACTTCTGTCTTGGAGGACACCACCATTATCAGCAGAGCATGCCTGGCTCCCCCACTTCCTTCACCTTTGGTAGCCGGTATATATGCCTATTATCGCGACCCCCACCCCCACCCCACTTCCATCAGAAATCAGAAGGTTGCCATCAGAAACCTCTGAGCTGCCAATACCTACTAGGGATTCTCAAAGTGCAAATCAACTCTTCCAAATCAACTCTTCATAGGGGCAAAGGGGGCTGCTTCACCTCCACCCCAACCCCCACAAACATGGGTTTCCATTGCTGGTCCAATTCTAACTTCTCAGTTTCCCACCCAAAAGAGACGCTTTTTCTAATATCCACCCTGCAAACTCCATCTGGGATCCCCCAGACAAGCTGTGTCCTCCTGCCTCTCTCACAGGCAGAAATTTATGTACTAAGTATACAAAGGAGCCCAGGTGGGGGTGCAGGTCTGTAATCTCTGCACTCTGGGAGTCTGAGGCAGGAGGATCACAAGTTTGAGCCCAGCCTAAGCAATTTAATGACTTAGCAAAAACTTGCCTCAAAAAAAAAATCAAAATAAAATAAGGTGGGGACACAGGCTAGTGTGAAGACCCTGGGCTCGATACCCAGTACCACACACACACAAAAGAGTCATTCAGGGAGCAAAAAGAAGGTCAAGCCTCCCACATCCTAAACCAGGATTTTTTTTTTTTAATGATTGGAAGCATATAAGAAACTAGAATAGGAGAGAGGAAATCGTTGGCTCCTGGAAGGGATCTTCTCCCCCATCCACCCTCAGACCCAAAGTAAATTCCTTTGGGAAAGCCCAAGCCGCAGCCCTCAGCTAACCCAGCAGCACAGGAGGAGCTCGTACTACCATCACAATTAGCCCCCAGCGCTAGCATGGCAGGCAGGCAGGATTACTATCCTTCCAAGCTTTCGGCCAAGCATCTTGTGTGAGCTGAGAACCAGATGGGAGTTTTGGGGGCTAAAATGGATACACTGATTATTTATAGATTCGGACTGAAAATCATGTGAACCGCCTTCTGTGGAGTCCCATCTTCCGAGAACAGACTTGAAATAGATATAGTTGTGGAAAGTCTCAGAATCATTTAGAATAATCCTGAACATGATATTGCAAGTGGGGAATGGTGCAGCTAAGCCGGAAGAATTTTAGAAGCCCTTTCAAAAAAAGGAGGGGGGGTGGGCAGAATTTTAGAACTCTTTTTTTTTTTTTTTTTTGGAATTCTCTAGAATAAAACCATGGGGGTTCAATTTTATATCTGGCTGACTAGAAAATACTATTATCCATATTTATATATCTAAATAGATACGGATACACAAATATACATTTTTCTTTTTTTTTTTTCCTTGCTTGAAACAGCATCAAAACTTGACATGAGCTAGGTCTGGTGCTAAAAGCCTGTAATCCCAGCAATATGGGAGGCTGAGGCAGGAGGATCACACATTCCAGCCCAGCCTGTGCAATTTAGAAGCTTGGTGAGACAATTTAAAAAAAAAAAAAAAAAAAAGAGCTGGTGATGTAGCTTAGTGTGAAGGCCCTGAGCTCCATCCCAGCACCACACACTCACATAAAGGGCACACCAACACCTCAATGGGCTGCAAGTTGGACGTACCTGTTCTAGCTCTTGTATGTAATGTTCATCCTGTACTGTCTCATCTCAACCTCACGCAACCAGGACTCCTTTCCATTCTGTCATGCAAAAGGTGGTGGCCGAAACCAACCAGCAGCACAGCCTCAGCCACAGCAGCTCCTAACACAGCCTGTTTTGCTGTGACTCCCAATCCAGAAATGCAGCCTCCTGGAATACTGCTCAGAAATCTAAAAATTGAGACGGAGATTGTATTTAGAGAATGGCTGATGCTGTGAAAGTTTCTTAGAGGTGCTTGTATTATCATAGCCAAAAAAGGGAACACATTTAGAAGAATCAGTAAAAGCTTTTGCTTGTAATTAATTTTTTTTTTCACTTTAACATACAGAAGCTCCTGGAAGCCACAAGTAAGGTCACATGGCTAAGGCCATCCTCCTCTGGGCCAACTCGCTCTTCACAAACTTTAGAGACAAGCTACCTATAGATCTCAACCTAAGAGGAACATCTGAAAACGAACTTGTATCAGACATCATCGGCAGGCGCAACAGGACAATAGCTCTAAAATGAGCTGTTTGCACTTCTTGCTGTTGAGATATCCATCTGAACACAGGTCACTACGTGTGAGGGAAACTAATAACTAGACAGTTCTCTACTCAGACAAGGTCTTTGTGTACCAAAAAGTAAAACAGTTTTTCCACTTCGTCCAATTTGCCTGGAATCAAAACAAATGTTTACATTTTCTTGGTTCACTGTAGTTCTCAGGGCGTGAGGTGGGCAGACTGGGATAGTACCCCAGAGGAAAGGGGATGCTGGTGCTCAGGGTCTTCTCCAACCCGAAACACAGGATTAACTGGGCCACCTGCAAAGAGCTCAAGAATGGATGCGGATCTGAGCTGTCTATTCCACACACTTTCCGTACTGTCGGAACAGAGAATCAAAGTGCTCAAAAATGACAATAAATCCTGTTCTGAGTGCTCAACACGTTTATCTCCTATGAGGACCAACTGGCCTTGTCTCTGAGTTTTAGTCCCCTCCTGCCACCAATTTTTTTCCCCCAACGTCAAGGCATAATGGAATACTGTGTGCGTGCGTGCGTGCGTGCGTGCGTGTGTGTGTGTGTGTGTGTGTGTGTGGAAAGAGAGTGAGATCTGCCTATATCCCCTCCAAACCCTTGTACTGGGGATTGATCCCAGGGCCTTTGCTCGAAGCAACATCTCCGACTCTATTTTTTACTTGAGACAGAGTCTTGCTAAGTCCCTAAACTGGCAAGGCTGGGCTTGAACTTGCAATCTTCCTACCTCAGCCTTCCAGAGTGCCAAGATTACACTTCTGTGCCACTAGGTCCAACTATATCTGCTTATTATTTGCACTCCTAGTGAGTACCACCTTAGCTCACCTTTGACCAGAGACCAAGGTCATTATGACGTATTGAACAATGGATGGGGCATACTGTGTTTTCTATTTTAGGAAAATAAGTCATCCCAACAAGGTGTATTATAACCTAGGTAAAGTGCAAGTACATCCACACCCGTGACATTGTCCTCTCCTGTGTGGGCCTGCTAGCATGCCTTGGGCTGCAAAGAACAGGACAGAGTTATTAAGCAAGGCCTTCCTGCCGCTGTGCCCAGCCCACCAGGGGCCATAAACAACCTGTCCTAGAATGCTTCACCAACCTATAGCCAGGAGACTCCTGTGCACAACAAGAAACCAGAAGCCCTGGGAGGTTACATGTTTAGGGTTCAGCCAATCACTGTGGTCCCAGAGGGGACAGCACCAAACTCAGTGGGGCAAAGAAACTGTAGGGGAATCAAGAGGAGAGGAAAGGCAAAGTCTAAGATTAAAGGGGGGTCCCACCAGCCCTGTGCACAACACTGTTGGGCACATTCGTGGGCTTTCTCTTTGGTGTGCTGGGCAAGGTTTCTCAGTGGTTAGGGCCATGGAGAGCAGGGTCTGCCTTATCTGGCCTACCACTCATAAGATAGATTCTTTGAGCCAATTTGCTTAATTCTTGATATTTCCATCAGCCAAGTGGAACAGACAGGCTGAAATACTGAAATCTTTAGCCAGGCTCCAATGCTGCAGGCCTATAACCCTAGCTTCTGGGAGGCTTAGGCAGGAAGATCACAAATTTGAGCCTAGCCTGGGCCTAACTTAGCAACTTAGTAACACCTTGTCTCAAAACCAAAAATAAATACATGCTGGGTAGCTCAGAGGGAAGGCACTGGACTCTAGCCCCAGAAACACACATGCTCACACACACAACACACCCAAATTCTTTCACAACCACACAGGCAGGGGCACATGCCCTGAGACCCATTACTGGAAATACAATGGAGGCTCAAGCACACAAGAGCCTCCAGGGCCCTGGGGGTGAGGGCTGGCGAGCAGTCTCTGACGGGTACTCTCGTTCTGTCAGTGCCAGGGAGCTGTCCTATGCACAGAGGCAGTGTCAGCAAAACCTATGATGTGAAAAGCCCCCACAAAATACCAACTACAACCAAGCCCATC
This sequence comes from Ctenodactylus gundi, assembly GCA_004027205.1. Taxonomy (NCBI): domain Eukaryota; kingdom Metazoa; phylum Chordata; class Mammalia; order Rodentia; family Ctenodactylidae; genus Ctenodactylus; species Ctenodactylus gundi. The sequence goes on from PVKB01005213.1 coordinate 64,386, forward strand.
ATACAAGTGGGAAATGCCAGGTTAAACACAGTTAAACCTCAGGGGAGAAGGTGCGTTATCTAACAAAAATCCAAATCCCAGGTCCTCGAACCTGCAAGCTCGAGGGTCAGCTGGCATAGGTCAAAAGAGAGCTCCTAAGAGGCCCCCAAATGACGGCACTAAGGTGCCCTCTTTCAGAGCAAGCCACAGCACCAAATGGCAGGCAGATGCAACACTCACCTTCAGGGCTGCCCTTGAGGCCCTGTTAAGGGGCAGGTGTGGGCCCAATTGGGGATGTGAAAGTTTTAATTAGGTCATCAAATCTTACCATATGGAAATGACTTTTCCTGATTGTGAATGGAAGAGAGTGGTATTAGCCATAGAACTGAATCTGACAGAAGCATACTTCCTCTTCGGGTGAAAGTGGACACGATGCTCCACTAAGGTACTGGTTAGAACTTTGTGGTTCTCTGTGAACTCTGAGAGTTGAGGAAGAAACTGTGGGAAAAGACCCCATGCCTTATTTCATATTGACAACACTAGTTCTTTAACAACTTCTTCAAGGCAGAATACCGCACACATATATTAAAAACAGTAACGGCTCAGCCATCAGAAACAAGATTTTCAGCCATGCACGGTGGGACAGACCTGTATTCTCAGCACTCTTGGGAGCCTGAAGCAGGAGGATCACAGATACAAATCCAGCCTGGCCCGAGCAATTAAGCAATTTAATGAGACTTGGTCTCAAACATAAAACACAGAAAAAGCTGGATATGTAGCTCAGTGTGAAGGCACTGGGTTCAATCTCAACATTAAAAAAAAAGAAAAAGAGAGAGAAATACGTCCTCATGTTGTGGTCAAAATAGAAATTCTATAACCTATACTCTAAGACACTGTCCCAACTCCAGATCCTGGTTTTCCATCAGCAATTAGCACTTGAATATGAAATAGTCAAATGAGGGCAGGACGGTGGTTCTAAGTTTTGTTAACGGAAATGGAAAGAGATAAGAATCTTACTTGGTGAGAGTGTAGATTATTCCAAAAATAATCCAGGGAGGCAAGTGTGTAGATGGTTCTGAGAGTAATCTGGGACTTGCTGTTTGACGTGTGGCTCACAGATCAACATAGCATCCCGAGAGCTGTCAAAAATCACAATCAGAAGCTCTAAGAGCCAGTGTCTGTATTTCAGTCAGCTGTCCTGGCAGTTTCTATGCACATAGCCACTGGAGCAGCTCTGCTCTCCCAGGAGGCCCCGGCTCAGTGCACCGCAGGAGGGTAGGAGTTGACAGGGGTGGCGTGGACAGAAAATGAAGTTGTAAGTGATGGGAAGATGCCCAAGCATTTGCCTGAGAGGTTACCCTGTCTGAACTGGCCAGAAGGGAAAAGAAAACCCCCTCCTCGTGGAGGATGAACAGGCCAATGCTGCAGTTGCACGCAGCGTGACGGCCATCTGTGTATAAAGAGCGAAGTTGGGGGGAAAAAACACAAAGCGAGCAAACGAAGACATACTGTGGTAGTGCTGAATGGTCGTGGAGGCTGAGGGCGGCCAGGTGCTTGGCGGGAACGCCAGTCTGGAGATCAAAGGACTGTGAGAGAGCACATTCCTACCCACCAAACCTGGGACTCGGCGTTGGGAGGGGGCCGGGAGCAGACCAGATGTCAGCAGTCCAGGGGCCACGGGGTCTGCGATGCACTCGCGACACAGCCGCGTGGCACCCAACCTCCTCATCTGCCAGGTCCATCACCAAATACCAACACGGGGCTGCAGTGGGTGGGACAGGAATCCGTGAAGACACCCTGCTGAGGTCGAAGGGAGTTCCTGTCCCCGTGGGCAGTGGGCAGAAGCTAATTATAGGGCAGAGCCGAAGCCCTGAAAGAAATTCTTTTTTGTGGATGCCAGGATGGAGGGTTCAGAAAGGGCTGTGTGAGCCCTTTGTGTGGACTAGTCAAGGGCAATGACAGGTGCTGCCCGCTGTAGGCCTGATCCAGCCACAAAGGTCGGGGGGGGGGGGGGGGTGTTACTAGGGATCGAGCCTAGGGCCATCACACTGAGCTACATCCCAAGACCATTTTATTTTATTTTTTTGATTTGGACACAGGTTTTTGCTAAGTCACTAAGTTGCCCAGGCTGGACTCCAACTTGTGATCCTCCTGTCTCAGCCTCCCAGACTGCTAGGGCTACAGGCCTGTACCACCTGGCTACGGAGGTTATTTTTTTTTTTGTACAAAGGACAGAGTGGCTCCAGATCCAAGTGCCACCCAACTCATTTCCCCTCCAGCACCGGACGCCGTTGCTCCCCAGCAGCCCAGGGGAATCGGATACAGGCATCTCTTCAGCTTGGGAATTCCTCACAAGTACAAGCTGGTCTCTTAATTGCCCTCACAGAGATTTTCATAAATACTTTAAAATATAATAATTATTATTGTTATTTTCCTTTGTTCTTCTAGATGGCACTTTTCCTTCGAGCAGCTCAAGGAACTATCCTGAGATGATCCAATTAATCTTTACCAAATTCCTGAGAGGAAGGTGGGTGGTAGTGTCTGAGGGCTTCCAAGAAGAGGGGAGAAAAGGGAATGGGGTTAAGGGGCCATGGTGAACAGGGAGAGGCCAGAGAAACCCTGTCCCCCCAAGGATCCTTGGTGACCAGCTCATCATTCTCTATTCAGATCTCAATGCCACCTCAAAGGCATATGACTTCGTGCAACTCCATTAGTCTCTCTGGGCTCAGTTCCCCCACCTGTCGAAAGCTGAAGCTATCCCAATGAGATGCATGGAAAGGACCACTCAGCTACTGGGGACAACCTCTAAGCAGCTGGAGGCATCCTCTTCCCAAAGCCCTCTTACCTTAGCAGCTCCTAGTGGGCTTTTTATTTCCCACAGTGCTAAGAACTGAACACAAAAACTTCACTCTGAGTTATAATCCAAGCCTCCACACCCTTGTGTTTTAGTTTCTGACTTTGAGACAAGGTTCCTCTAAGTCGCCACACTGACCGTGCTGAGTACTAACTTGAGCTCCTCCTATTTCAGCCTCCCAGAGTCCTAGCATCACAGGCCTGCACCACAGGGCCCTGGTGGGCTCTTTTGAAATTTCATGCCGTAGGTACTTATCTGCACTACACTGTCAAAGACATAGTGTGGCATGGCACGGAGCAAAGGGGTCCAGAAACCAGCTTGAGAAATGGCCTGGCGTGGGGGTTGGCGCCAATGCTTCCTAGGTCCTGAGGCTTTGGACGGGTCACTGAAACACTGAGCCTCTCCATGCCTGTCTATAAAGTGGGGTGCCAATGATCCAAGAAAAGACAGCGCATGAAAAGGGCTCAAAGCAGGTGCTATGTCCCCTGTGAGCCGGAGACAGGAGGAGCATCCTACAATCCTGACTTGCTACTTTCTTGTTGAGTCACCTTGTTCAGGCCTGAGAAATGTTATTATTAACTGTATTTGAATCATGGCTTAATTTCTTCTGTTTTTTCGTATGCACCATGACCACTTGGCCTGGGCCCCCACGTAAGGCAATAACTCCTCCAAGGCAAGGCAAACAGCTCAGTATGGGGCCACCCTTCATCAGAAAGCACAAACAATGTGTCTTAGTTGCAGACCATCCCAACAGGGTCTGCCACTCACAAAGTGATGCTGGGCCAGTCCTTATATCTTTCACCCAATTTTCAGCCCAACAGCGGACCAGTTAACCACCCTGACTTATTAGAAAGATTCTGTGAGCCTATGCGCTCATGTGTGCTCTGCAAACTCTTTGATGCCACATGTATTGAAAGTGTTAAATATTCAAGAATATCCACAAGTATTTTAAAAGCATACAAACGTCTAAAATTTTCATTTGAACAGCAGAGAACTCAACAAGTTGTTCTATGTGTGCTTCTATTTTTTTTTTTTTTTTTGTCCCCTTGAATTACGAAGGGGAAAAACTTTAAAAGCTCTTGTCTCAGGTAGGAGGAAAATAAGGCCCTTTAATTTCCGGTGGCACCAGCACATGGGGTTTGGGCTTCATCACCAGCTGCTTTCAAACCAAACAAACAATATATCCACCCACCCAGAATAAGTCAAAGTAACTCTGGGTTTCTCTTTGCTACGTTTCCTGTGGATACTTCAAAGCCTAGAGAATTTGCAGATGTCTTCGTGGTGATTTCCCTTTAGCAAACACATGGGAAATCCTCCAATAAGAGAGAAACCAGCTACATTGGGGGGGGGGGGGGGGAGCCAGAAGGAGCTGGAAGACAGCTCACAGCCCAGCTGCGCCTGATTCTCATCCCTGATGCTCGGCTGGCACTTGCCTGCAGGCAGACTGCTCAACTCCCCTCTGACATGTGCAGCAAGGACAGATTTCTTGGTGTCTAAATTTTAGCCATGTCTAGTGGCACAGGCCTGGAATCCCAGCACTGTGGTAGGCTGAGGTAGGAGGGTCACAAGTTAGACAGCTTAGCAACTTAACTGAGACCCTGTCTCAAAATCAAAAGTAAAAATGGGCTGAGGATGTAGTTCAGCATGAAGACCATGAGCTCTATCTCCAGTATGACACACAATGAACAACTGAACAAGATCCGGAACAAATCAAATACTTCCTCATTGCCAATACTACCCCTGAGGATGCCACTCACAACACTGAACAGATCCCTGCTCCCTCTTGGGATGAGGAGGGGATAAGGGATGGATCCAGCCATGCATAATGTTCCCAAGTTCCTGCTTCCTTTGCAATTTTTGATTCTAAATCAAATTCCCTTAAAGACATAATCAGGGAAGCATTGGAGCCAACTCCCATGCCAGGCCATCTCTTTACCTTCAACATCACAGAAAATAAAATTTGGTTTTTGGGAAAGTTCATGTATGGACCCATTTCTACTTTTTTGCATTAAGAATGAGGTCATCCCTTCAAAGTAAAAAATTTACTATAAAACTACAACAATGGTAGGGGTCCACAGAGTTGGCATAATAGCTACTCCCAGGCCAGAAGCGAGGCTGGAGTCCATGTATCCACTGCACAGGTGTTCTTTCCCACACACATGTCCCTAAGATACCCTGTAAGGCACTGGCCTCATGTTGGGGTGAGATCCCACCCAGAGGGCACAGGAGAGTGCATGCAGCCACAGGGTCACAAATTCCCCTGGCTGAGCCAGCTCCCTACCCTGCGAGTGGCCTTCATTGTCTATACAGCACACATCCACTGAGACTTAGATGAGCCAGGCACAGTGGCCTCATGGGAGTACTCAGCTCCGCCCCCACCAAGTCTAGTTGGATAGACAGGCACTCTGCTCTGTGCCTCACTTAAATGAGGCACAGCCAGTTCTGGTGACATGGGGCTGTAATCCCAACATTCCAGGGGGCTGAGGCAAGAGGATCTGAGGGTGGATCCCAGCCTGGGCAACTTAGTGACTTAGTGAGACCCTGTTTCAGAATCAAAACTAAACAAATGAGCCAAGGATGCAACAGTGTGACAGTCCTGGGCTTGAACACTGGTAGCACCAAAAGAAAGAAAGAAAGAAAGAAAGAAAGAAAGAAAGAAAGAAAGAAAGAAAGAAAGAGAAAAGAAATGAACTTATTCCAATGAAAAATTCAAACATGAGACAAAGTGAGCTCAGAAAGTTAAAGCACAAAACTCAGGGATACTTTCTCAGATGATGGTAAAAGCTTAGGTGTGTACAAAGATGGGAATGGAGACTGGGAGGGGTAGGTCCAGCTTCTGCAATGGGGCTCATGGAGGTATCAGACCCTATGCAAGAGGCCTTCCCCCTCCAGGCCTTAGGACCGTTAATCACACACACACAAAAAGGGATGTGACTCTCTCAAGGATGGTGGGGCAGCCTGTTGTTTGGCAGTACTGGAGCCCGAACTCAGGGAACTTTACACTGAGCTATATCCCTATCCATTTTTATTTTATTTGGAGACAGGATCTCTCTAAGTTGTCCAGGCTGACTTCAAATTTTGGATCCTCCTGCCTCAGCTTACTAAAGAGCTAGGAAAGCAGGTGTGGGTCACCACGCCTAGCTGCTTTTGAATAATCAAAATATAGCAATGACAAGTTTAGAAAATCCCCTTTACAGATGAAATGAAGCTTTATCTTCCTCCTAAGAATGCTGACATCTGCATGGAGTTGTCTGGGCTGCTGAGAGGCTGGTCATGGGGCCAGGAGCCAGGACCCTGGGCAGAAGAACTATCTATATGGCAAACCTCAGGGGAGCATGCTATGTCAGGTGCTGGAACTCTCACTTGGCAGCCTGCGAGAGGGTGGCAGAAGGGGCACGTTGGGTCTCCAGCCTGGCATGAGCACCTGTGAGCTCAACAGACAAGAGGTAACCCGAGTGGACACTCCCCAGGTTTTCTCAGCTATCACAGAACCCACACTGTGGCAGACCCTGGCACAAGTATCCAAGTCTCAGGCAGTGGATGGGAAGGCAGCCCCCACTGAACTGACCTCCTAACACTAACAATCCCACTGCTCAGCTCACACAGCCTGATACTGAGAGGGTGCGCATGGGTAGTAACTTTTAAAAAGAATGCAAAAGACCCAGTGCCTTTTTACTCGGCACTGGGGACCAAGCCCAGGGCCTTCACCTGAGCTACATCCCCACCCATTTTCAATTTTGATCTTGAGACAGTGTCTTGCTAATTTGCTAAATTGCCCAGGTTGGGCTCAAATGTGCAATCTTCCTGCCTCAGTGTGCCAGCATACTGGAATTATAGGTATATGCTCCGGAGCTCTGTTGGACTGAATACTTTACCTATTGTGTTACAAATTCATCTGAGATGTCCGACCATTTAAAAACACAGGCATTTTTCCCTTTGCAGTGAACTTACAAGAGTAGAGATAAAATCTGTCACTGTAATAAACTTTTATCAGAATCTGCTTACAACCTTACAACCTGCATTGTCATAGACAAATACATTCTGTTCTCCCTACAGTTCCATCTTGGAGCTGATGATGTGGTGTCATCTGCAACATCTTAAGTTTTAAATTGTGTTTAAGATGAAATATACAAATGGCTACATGAAACGCCTGGTGAGATTTATAACAAGGACACACGCATAATGAGAAGTCACTGACACCATCTCAGACAGAACTTGTCCCCCCAGCTGCCAGCACGACCCTGGAGAAACTTCCACTAACTCAAGAGGCCTGGCAAAGTCCAGGCACCACTTCAACTTCAACCTCTCTTTTTCAGTTTTCCTTTTTTTTTTTTTTTTTTTTTTTGTAGTACTGGGGCTCACACTGAGCTACATCCTCAGCCCATGTTTTTGAGACAGAGTGTCATTAAATCACTATATTGCTCAGGCTGGGTTCAAATTTGTGATCTTCCTGCCACAGTCTACCAGAGTATTGGGATTATAGGCCTGCACATTCTCCCATGAGAACGAGGTTTTCTTTCTCTGGTGGCTCCACACAAGCAAAGACACTCTCAGACCATTTAACATGGAGAAGCTGCATGCAAGAGACTCTTCAAATGTGATGCTTACTCGAATTTCGTAGTTAAATTCCCCCTGAAACTAGTAATGGTGTACAACTGTGATCCTGGTAACTACAGGGTGTCCAAAAGTCACCTTATATATAAAAATATTAAAATATAAATATAAAATATCATAGAAAAATGTGTAAGATATGGATTCATCATAATATTTGATGTAAAACCAAGGCTATGAAAAAATAACGCAAGCACTAAATGCAATATACTCAATGTCCCCAGCACTGCCAAGGATAGAAAGAAATTGACAAGTTTTCGGGGGCACCCTGTAGACTTCGGATTCCTAAACTCGGGCGGTCCAAGCAGTCCTTGAGAGCAAGACGCGACATCGAGAGAATGAAGAACCGCACTAAAACCCACCAACCTCCAACTGAAGTTTCTTCAACAATTTCTGCCTCTTGCCGTGAAGGTAGGAAATAGCCATGACCGAAGCGAGCAGCTACTTCCCCCATTACCTGCCGGGGCGTTCGCACTCTCCAACAACGCAGCCTGGATGTTACCCCGCCTCAGCCACGCCCCACAGAGCTGAGTGTCCTGCCCTGCACAGCTGAGGCCCCTTTAAAGCCCTTTGGGACTGTGGATGAGCCAGGTGCTGCTCAGAAACGGTTTGGCCTGTCAATTCGAACCTTTCCCCTATTCTGTCTTTGCAGTATCTCTCCTTCCTTCATCTCCCCAGCTTCACCCCACTGGTCCTAGCTCCCCTATCCCCACCTGCACCCCCTGCCTAGCAGCCCGGCTTTCTTCTACTTCTTCACACATCCACAGACATGGTGTTGTTTTGTCTGCTTTCCTCATCACTGGTGAGTGAACTGAAGGCCTTCACTTTCAGCTGCGTCCCAGCCCCTTTATATTGAGACAAGCTCTTCTTGCTAATTTGCCCAGGTGCACATGTGTGCTACTGGGGTCAAGCCCAGGGCCTTCATGATGAGTTATAACCCCAGCCCACTGCTAAACTGCCCGGGCTGGTTTTGAACTTGTGATCCCCCTGCCTCAGCCTCCCATACTGCTAGAATCACAGGCCTATGCCTTAAGGCCTACTAGAAAAAAAATTTAAGGGGTGTTTTGAGAATGAGGAAAAAGGAAAGCTAGCTGTTTTTATATTTGTTAGAATAAGCATTTATTACTTTTTATGTGGTATTGTTGACCTAAGAAAAGACCTTTTGGCCAGGCCCAGTGGTACAGACTTGTAATTGCAGCACTGTGGGAGGCTGAGGCAAGAGGATCACAAGTTAAAGCCCAGCCTGGGCAACCTGGTGACTCAGTCAGACCCAGTTGCAAAATAAAAGCTAAAAATTGGGCTAGGAATGCAGCTCATGAGAATACCACAGGCTCAATCTCTACTACTGCAGAAGAAAAAAAAAAAAAAAAAGAATTCTTCTGTAAAAAAAAAAAATTGGGGGAATATGATATTTACAATTGGACATGTTCATATTGCAGGTTTAGGCCATCACGCCTGGCTAATTTAGCCCAGGGACTGTACCCCCTTGTTGAGGGCTCTAACCATTGAGCTCTTCCCAGCCCCCATGGGATTTTCTTAAACAGGGATTTCTGATGGGAGAGCTGGTGGAAATGACTTCCTCCAGTCACTCGCAGCTGAGGTTCTGGGGAAAGTCCTCAGAACTCTCATTTTAGTGCCATATGTACAAAAGCCATGCATGCTGCATTGAGGCCACTAAGAAGTTGAGGCCACTAAGCAGTAAGGCTCTGAGGGAACTGGAGCACCACCTATACTACAAGGAAGGAAAGCACCTGGGGGGAGGGGGTAGCAGACTGGGTTTGGCTGGTCCTGGAGCCCCACCCAGGCAGGGTTCTCTCAGGGCTGCAGATACCAGGGACTCTGAGCCTAGACTGAGGGGACAGCTCTGGGGCTTGCTGCAGGTAGAGGGCAAAACTCACAGTGCATGTGGCTCATTGCTGGGACCTAACATACACCTTTAATTTATTAAGTGCCGTGGAATGCTACAGACATTTAAAAACTTCTGTCAGATCAGCAAGATACTAGGAGGAAGGATCTTCAACCAAGTGTCAGGAATGAGAGACGGATGGGCCCCACGATGCTACCGTGCTCCCTAACCATCCGCTGCTGTGTCGCCCTGTGCCCCACTGGCTGAGTGACCGCTGTGCGGGTGCATAAAAGTTGGTCCTACAAATGCATAACACAGGAACTGCAATATATAAATGTGTGCATACTGTCGACATATTAAAGGAAACATATATAAGACCATCTTTGCAAAATTGTGATCTAAAGGTAGACACACCCCCATCCTTTTTTTTTTTTTAAAGTCTTATTGGGAAGGGCATAAACCACCCCCAGAACAGTCAAGGGACCATATTTTTTGCAACAGCAATTCTTCTAAATATAGAACACAGAGCAACCACAAGAAGGAGGCAAATGATGTCCTTGGATGCTCCGCAGAACAGGCGGGTGGCAACTGCTAACATGGTTGTGCACTGACATCCTGCATGTCGTGATTTAGCAGACAGCTTGAGGGGCTCGCCATTGAGTGGGCTGCATGCAAGCCTGCAGCAGTTGCATTATTTTTGGAGGCAGTGGGGATCAAGCCCAGGACCTTCACACTGAGCTACATCCCCAATCCAGTTTTTATACTTGGCTCTTAAAGATTATGTCTCACTAAGTTGCTAAATTGCCCAGGCTGGGCTCAAGCTTAGGATTCTTCTGCCTCGGCCTCCCACAGTGCTAACAGTTTCATCTTAAAACCCTCTTCCTTTACCTTGTTCTAGACTCACCTTCACAAGTACACAATTTCCCTAGACTTGGGAAATTTCTTTCTGACGCCTGAGAAGTAAACTTAATTATCCAAACCCAGGCTAGCTTTAACATTCAGCAGATATCACAGGCCAGTTTCTTTTCTTTCTTTTTTTTTTTTTTAGAAAGCTCATCTTCACAGCAGAAACATAAAAGGAGAGATCTATAAACATTTCAGATGCATAATATACTACTTCCTCCAGGTTCTTCTTCTTAGTGGAAATTTTACTCTTGAGAGGTGGTGGACAACTCTAAAAGTCATCATGTCTTGTCAGAAGAGCTCGCCTGCACTTGGTCGCAGCTGAAAAGTGTTTTAATAAGGCCTTTTTCCTTTACAAGCCTGGCTGGCTCAGGCTCCAGCCTGGGAGATGGGAGTGGGAGGAAGATGGCTCTCAGATAGCCTTTGTTACCCTAATCAGAGCCAGAAGGGCTGTATTGACTTTCGGGCCTTGGGGAGCTGTAGTCCCTTTGTATCCATCTCCTCCAAGAAATCAAGTTTGATTAATTTGTCATCAAGGAAAATGTGTGATGCACTCTGAGGCAGCCCTTTGAAGTGAAAGAAAAAAATGAACTTGGGCTGTCAAGGCCAGGTCAGCAGGCTGAACCCAGCAAGGTCTCCTCTGCGGAGTGGCCGGTTGCACGTTTGCTTTCTTAATTTTCAGACCTTTTCCGCAGCAGCGTTCTGAGCTGGCTGCTGCTTGGCTTGTCCCTCAATTCCTCCAGCCATTCCTGCTTTTTTTTCCCCCCTTAATTGTTAAAATAGTTATCAGGGCCACCAAGGAAGGGAGACCCAGCAACCACTGAGTCTCCCGGCCAAGCGTGGGGTGGGGGGAGATTCCGACCTTCCGCCAATCTTAAAAGACCATGGGGGCGGGGAAGGGGGGAGGTCCTTGAGGGCTGAACTCGGTGTCAGCACGTGCTTCTGGAATGAGTAATCTGAAGGGGTCTGCAGCTGGGTCACGGGACAGATGCGCCTTCATGATGCTCTGGTCTTGTTAACCTGCACTTAGTGGTGTTCCCAACCTGCTGAAAAAGCAGGAGGTAGTGGCCCCGAGATATTATTTAATCCTGGGCACAGGGTCATATTTCTTGTTCAGATGCCCTATGTGCTTTAGGAGGAGTTACAAGGCTTTAAAAAATTACAGTGTAAGCAGTCTGGGTACATTCCACAGGGGAAGAATCCCTGCGCTTACCATGCTGGTGTGCGGGCCGTTTTAGGATCGCCGCCCCTCAGCAGGTACAGAAAGACACAATGAATTATGGAGCAGAAGTCAGGGGCTCTCCAGGCTTTTAAAAGATGGCTTCAAAAGTGCCGACAAATTATAAGCAGGCTTCGTGGTTACTGAATCTAAACTATTATTAGAGAATGTTAAAATGATAATGAGATTCGCAACAACACTCAGCTTTTGGAATCTGAGGATATTCTGGCTTTTAAAAAATCATTCCTCTACTATTCAAACATTCCTGCATTTCGTACTTGATGCCAGGACTGCAGAACGCAAAGGTGTTTACAGTACACTTCCTGTCTTTCTTAGGGTCTCGTAGCTCAGTTTTAAAGCTGTTTCTCAATCCCCTAAATTATCAGCTCCGGCAAGTGCAGACGATGTCTTGTTTATTTTTGTATCTCCAGTGCATAGCACGTCATCAAGGTTGTTCAGTAAGTACCTTCTGATTGGCCAAAGCAACATTACATGTCTCTATAGCTTGGCCATAGTCATCTCTATCCACTTTCCTTTATGGCATTCATGGTTAAAATAATCTATGTGTGACACAGGGAAGTCTCAGAGCTATCCACAATTAGCCTGCAATGGCAAGTTCGTTGCTATTTATATTTTGAGACAGGGTCTCAATCTGTAGTCCAGACTGGTCGTGAACTCACTGGGTAGCCCACTCAGGCCTCAAACTCATGGCAATTTTCCCGCCTCAGCTTTCTCAGTGCTGGGATTAAAAGTGTGCACCAATATACCCAGCTAATTTTCTACGGTGCTGGGAATCGAACCCAGGGCCTTATGAATGCTAGGTAAGTGCTCTAACTACTGAACCTTGCCCCTAGCACTCTATAAAGACAAATTCTAGTCTCTCCAACCTTTGGGCTTCAAAAAGAATTTGTTCAGGCTGGAAAACATGTTTGGCTACTGAGCTTCCTCCTTCTATTTTTGAGCAGTGAAGCAAGAATGCCCCTGGAATCAGGTTTGAAATGGGTTCTGGGCAAATAGCCTGAGAAGCTCGGCACACAGAATGCATGAAAGGGATCTAAAGACTCATGGGACCACAGACAGGGCAAGCTGGATCAAAACCTCGGGAGCGAAGCAAGCAAGTTCCCTGCATTGGATCCCTTTGTTTACTGACTGGATGGATGGCCAACAGTGACTAGTGGATGTACAGTGGCTCCACCTCACACAAAGTGCTTGGCTGTGGGTGATTCCCAAAGCAGTAGCTTTGTCCTTCTCCTGAGGATGAAGGAACTGGGACTTGGAGGCCAGTAACTTGTGGAGGGCACAAGCTGAAAGAATTTCAACCCAATGGAGCAAATTCCAAACTAAGTTCTTTGCAAAAATTCTAAACTACGGTCTTACGCCAGTTTGTTTTCTTCCTGAAGTTTTTACATTCGAGGTTAAGTTAGAATTCTCTTTCGTCCCTCCTTTTCTTTCTTCTTTCTTTTTGTAGTACTGGGAACTGAGCCCAGGGCCTTCTCGCTGAGTTACCTCTTCATCCATTTTTATTATTCTTTTTTTTTTTTATGTTAAGACAAGGTCTTGCTAAGTTACCCAGACTGGACTCAATCTTGCAATCCTCCTGCCTCAGCCTCAGGATTACCAGGCTTTACCATCAGGCCCAGTTCCAATAGTCTTTCTGTAATCTTAAACAGAAAAATCACCAGAGCTTTTACTAGGACATTTAATCTTCTGGTCAAGAAACCAAATTCCATCTTCTTTGCTCTTCTAATCACTGGGAGAAGCGTTTGCGAACACAAGTAGTTAAAGGTCACCAGTAAGCAGGAGAGGAGAGATTTTTTTCATGGTCCATCTGTGCTGGGATAATCCAGAATTGGCCGTGACTATGTTGACGGGCCCACGCACTACACCAGTAATTCTTTTTCACCTGCCATCCCCACCAGTCGAATGTGTTATTCTTGTATGTTCTTCAGTGAAGAGTGTTAGGCATGTGCGCCTACAGATTGGGCACTCAATAAGTGAGACAAAAAAGCTCTGGATGGAACGTTTTTAATTCCCTGTTAAAGCCTTGAGGAAACATGCAAGTGGGTGGAGTGTCCTAGCTGGAAGTGAGTTTCAAGACAGATCTGCTCACGTGGTGCTGCTGCTGCAAAGAGGCAGGTCAGAAAACAGGTACTTTTTCCACAAAAGGCAATGAAGGAAGGATGATGGATTTTTTCTCAACAGCCAGGAGATCTGAGGATCTGATTGTGACTTTGCCACGAACAACTTGTGTGACCTTAAAACTAATTCTTTGTACTTTCTGGGTCATTTCATCATCTGTAATATGACAAGTTTAAACTAGGCTGCTGATTTTTCTGTCTTGGTCTTAAAGCTATAGATCCTTTTATTTGAAAGCAGACTCTTCTTGAGGCTTTTCTAGGTAAACGGACACAACTTGAGACCATTATGCTCAGTGAAGTGAGTCAGACGCAGGTTAAATATCGAATAGTTTCTCTAATACGAGAAACCCAGAATACAGTTATTTCGTAGAACTAAATAGAGGGTGTATAGTAGGAGTTAAGGGGAAAAGAGAGAGTGTAGGAGGGTCAAAAAGGGAGAGTGGAACGGTTTATAAGCCTGATGCAATCTATATGTATGCAAAATGCTCAACTTCAATATAAACATTATGTATTATATATACGTATTAATAAAATGGGAAAAATAATAAAAACAGACTTCTAAGGAACTGCAAAATTCTTGTCTATAAGACTACGTGATTTCAACTGGACATGGTGGTGCATGCCTGGAATCCTAGCTAACACTCATGAGGGTGAGGCAGAAGGATGGTGTGATGCTAAGGCGAGCCCAGGCTATAATGAGCTCAGGATCAGCCTAGAGAGATCCTACAGAGTAAGACTGTCTCATAACAAAATCTTATTTCTGGCAAGGCAGCCTCGCCTTAGAAGATCTTTCTTCACATCTTCTGTTGTAAGTCTCAGAAGATACAACAGCCATAGTACCTTAGGTATATTTGGCTCTGCAAATGTATAATTGTGTGACCTTAGCCATGTTCTTTTATGTCTCTGAACCTTGGCTTTCACCTAGGGGAAAAGGGAACAGCAATAACATGAATTAAAAAATAATATGTAAGTAGAACTCAATGGGCATGGAACTCAGTTCACATCAGGTATCGTCAGTATTGATATTATAACCATGAACAGAGCTACATACCACAGCAAAAACACTGAAACTCTGCCCTGACACAGGTTGCTAGGGGTGGCGAGTGCTTACACCCTTTTGTACTCACTATGTAAAGGACTGCTAAATAATGTTTATGAACCCAACATCCATAAGTAGCAGAGCTTCCGTGTGCAAAATGACAAAACTGATGTTTATCACTTCTGACAGAGCCAGAGACAAGCGCAGGGAAGGGAGGGGGTCCTCCAGGTCAGGACAATGGCTCTTATTGGCAGAAAAAGAGTGAGCCCTTCAAGGGCTGATAAAGCTCTAGATCTTTTTCTGTTTTGTGTTTTGTGGAGCCCACAGGACCTTTATACTGAGCTACATCTCCAGCCCATCTTCTATCTTCTATTCTTTGTATGTGTGTGATCCTACTGCTTCAGCCCCTCAGCTGCTGGGATTATAGGCCTGTGCCACCAGGCTCAGCTCACAGTTCTTCTTCTTGTCCTGCTCTTGTAAGAGTATTCTCCTGTGGCAACTCTGTCACATGTTGGTCTGTGTGGTTTTGCATATGTTCAAAATACAGATTTTTAAGAAGTGCCACTTCCTAAACTCAGTGAGGTCATGGATGATGATTCCTGGTTCCCCACGTTAGAATGTTGCCATGCAGGCCTCACAGCGTGGGTGTGTAATTGTTTCTTACAATAAGAACTCTGTTTGCAGAATCTGAAAGCCTTTCTGTGTAACTGGCCTTCTAGAGCATGCTCTCTGTGGCCTATTCGCCTCTGCTAAAATTTTATTTGGTTCTATCATGTTCATTTAAAAAAATATATTCCAAAAACCCCAAAGCCTTGTCCTTTATAACTGGGCTGGATCATGAGTTACCCCTTATTTTTGCCTTAAAAGGAACAGTGCTTTAGTGGCTCAGTCCCCATCTTTCTTTTGCTGTAAGAGAAAATGACAAAGCCTACGGAATCCTACTGCCTGAAACCTCCCTCTTGTCCACACCTTCCAAGATCCTGTATGTGCAAACACTGAATGATGGAAGTTTCCCGAGCACAGGAGGAAAGGGGGCGTGAGAGCTGGTCCTCATCCTTAGTGCTCTGAGAGGCTCATGTGCTCAGCTCCAGCATCTGTACAAACGGTACAGAGTTCAATGTGCCTACAGTTATAAAGCCTTATGATTTATGCCTGCTAGTTAAATACGCTTACGATTCAAACTTATTTTTTCTGGCAAGAAATAAGCCAGTCAGCACCCCGGCCTTGCCAGATGACGGGAAATAGAAATCTATTTCAATGATAGATATTTGAACTTGCCCAGCCTTGTAAACGCTACTGTTTTCTTTTCTTCCCAGAACAAAAGACCTATCATCCCATAGGATTCCAGAGATTCTTAATACATTCATTAGTGAAAAGCTGTTAAAAGTTTTTTTAAAACAGTAATTATTGTGCTGAAACAATCACAGAGACAAAAAAGACATGCACGACCTGTAGAACACCGCATGCAATAAGAGAAGGAGGGGTCTGTGCTAACCAAACACTGAGAAGACAGTCCTAAAAAGTGCACCAGCAAACCAGAGATGATGAAGTCTACAAAGAACACAGAGTGGCAGCGATCATACTCGAATAGGACAAGAAGGTATTATGAAATCTTCAAATCTTTTGTGTACTTTTCAAAGATCTCACTGTATTTGCTATGTTATTTTGGGGGTGGAGGGTAAGAGTTAGTGGCAGTCAAACCCAGGGCCTTTGCACTGAGCTACATCCCCAGCCCATATTTCTTTTTGATTTGAGACAGGGTCTTGCTAAGTCGCTAAGTTGCCCAGGTTGAGCTCAAACTCATCATGGTCCTCCTGCCTCAGTCCCCAGTTTTTTGCCACTGGGCCTAGCTTGCTGTATTAACTGTGCACCACATGCATAATCTTGCATTGCTTCCTTCTACAGCGTGAGTCAAAAAAGCAGAGAGGAAGAAGAGAAATGAGAGAAGGCTGACACTGTTGGGTGTTTTTAAGGGAGGTCTTAGCCACAAAGGAATAGCATGTTCATTTTTGCTAGGCAGAGCAGGGGGCAGCTAGGTTACCTGGACTGACTGTAGCACAGAAGAGCAACAGAAGTCACTGACTTCCTTTAATACAAACCCATTCTGGGCAAAGAAGAATTAAAGTAGTAATGTTTGGTTCCTAAGAACCCAAGATGAGTCCTGTAGCCAATGCATTCTACTCATCACAGTACAGGACCTACTACATGTCAGGCACTGTGCTAGAAGCCTGCCCCATTAGCACTGCTGGGGAGAAAGTCCTAGTATGTGCTGGAATAAACAGAGTTATAACAATCATCACACACACACTTGGAATGGAACTAAAATTACTCAACATTGCTGATAAAACTGCATGAAATTCTTAAACAGGCAGGTGAAAAGGACACTTCTATAATACAAGAACTCAAATATACAATGAGAATTAGTGGCAACAGAGTAGAAATGATCTCAAAGTCAAGTGCTGCAAACTCATAAAACTTTGACACACTCCGTATCATTTTAACTTGAAAAGGGAAGGAACTCTGATTCACAGCAACGTGGTCCCTGAGGATCAAACCGCGAGCACTTTCACAGGCATCAACATTTAAGTACATAAATCATTATGGTTTCAAGTAAGAGAAGGACAGACCTTACCTTCTTGTTGCAAAAGGCTGGAATAAAAATTACTGACTTATAGGAGCAACTTTCACATGTACCTGAACATCAAACACAACACACAATATAAAATCAAAAAACAGCTAGAACAGAAAAGTTTTTCAGTCTGACCTTAAAAATACTGAGCAAATCACGAGATGAAACCAGATCAAAAGGAAGGGCATTACACCAGCTTGTTGCCAGATGTGCAGGGGTCCCCAACTGCACAGGGCACAGATGGTATAGAATGGGGAGGGGCGGCAGGAAGATCCAAACCAGAAGGCAAGCAAACCTGGTTCAACTTACGCAGGTAAGGCTGCTCTGAAGGGTGCATAACTTTCAAGGTGACTGATAAGATTTTAAATTTGGGACAAATGGGGCTGAACTCCTTATGCTGAGGTGTGCTCACTAGTTCACATTTGAAATTATTTTGTGTAATATTCAAATGACACTAAATCTCTCCATGATGTTCCATGCAGTTAAGGGGGCTTGTTACAAACAAATGATAAGAAGGTAGCACTAATTCTTTTTTTAAAACATAAAATGTTTACAAGCTACATTATCTAAGTTCTCAGGAACTGTGGGGGGATTTAGTGAGTTCTCACAAAATAAAAAGCTCCATTTGAAATCAGAAAATTTACAGTTGTTAAGTAAAACTCAAAGTCTCTTAAGATTTTCCCAACTCAGTACATAAAGTGCTAAGACTAAAGTTTTATTTTTTTGCTTCTGTCAAGAAAAGGATCTTGCTAAATTACTAAACTGCCTAGGCTGGGCTTACATTTGTAATGCTCCTGCTTCAGTCTCCTAAGAGTGCTGGAATTACAGGCTAAAACTTTTACCTTCTTTAACTGTTATTAAAAACTGCTTCTATGTATAGAAAAAAGACAGTATTTTTCTGTAGACAACCTAGAAATATTCATATATACTTCATGCTCGTTTCTGTAGTTCAATGTTTTCTGTTTAAGAAGTCCCAAATATACACCTGTTCCAAAATTCAGGTTCAAGAGAAAATGCTTACTTTGACATTAGAACTTGAAAATGGAATTCTCGCATTTCATTAAGTGAGCTGAAACTTTTTTTTTTTTTTTTCTGGCAACAACCAAACAAAGACACTTAACACAGAGTCCAGCAACTTCATGGTTTCCAAAGGACACGGACTATAGAATATCCAAAGGCTATTTTCTTGGATATTCTAATAAGGCACATTCAACACACGTGTACAATGGGACTCTAAATCTCAGCAGCTACGAACAACAACAACAAAAAAATACTGACTTCACAATGACTTTTGCTTACCATTCACATAGTTTGGGGCTACTTACTTGATTTTCTTGACACTTCTAGTGTGCAAGAATCCCTCTGGTTTAGTAAGAGCTTTCTAAGCTACATTTGCAAAGTGGCAATTAATGTTAGTGGAAATTCATTCACAGGCTACTTTGATAGTCATCTGAACAGTTTTGCGTTATTTTTACACGTGATTTTATAGCTCTATAACATTCATTTAATCTTGTTCAATGATGCTGAACCCCAGATGCTGTAAGACATTATAGAAGAGTAGTTACTGCACATATGGGGGAACTACTTTTTCTGAACCTTAATTTCTTTTCGCTTAACAGGCTGGAATAGCATTTATAAAAGAGAAAAGCCACCAGTCTGTATTAGGGGTTTTATATGCTGGACTTCTGGTGATGGGCTACATATGACAGCTGCAGTCCCAGCCATAAAGTTCTTCCTTGTGAATATCATCTAAGGAAGTGTTAGTGCTGATTTTCTGCAGCTTCTGTGAGACTGGTGGTGTTATTCAGTCAAACCTGGGTATCTAAGAGGACTTAGGGATGGGAAGCTTGGCTCACCTGGCTTCCAACATTAAATAAAATCAGGAGTTCACATGGAAGTCTGAAGGCCACTGGCATTAGAGTTGCTGAGGCGACAGCTAAAATGTAGATATCTGGCTTTTCCAGCTCTCTAGTGAGGAGGGTGAGAAATTACTATGTGACAAGTAAATACCCCAGTCACTCTGATGCAGGCAAAGGGGCCAGAAGCCCCAGCAGATGATCTCAAGGGTCCCTTCTACCCTCAAATTCTAAGTATCTCTGAATTTTCTTTTCAAACACCAAGTCATGTCAGCACCATGAAAGACAATGACTCTGGGCTTAGACAACTAAATAACTTTTCCTAAATCTTGTTGTATATGTTAAAAATAAAAAAGCAACAGAAAATAAACCCAGAACAGTGCAATTAGATGGACAAGGAATCAATTTGATCTCTTCAAAAAAATTCTTGAGAGACACAAAGGGAACCCTTTCGTGCTGTTTAAGAGCACAGATTCCATCAGCTTTTCCTTTTTTTCTGAACTCCCGGGACTGCCTTTTCCTTCTTGATGCTGTGACCCCTCCAAAATGTTGATCAACCAGGCCTTTCACACTCCAGAACCATCCACTTGTAACTTTAATTGATCTCAACACATTAAGAAATAAGCAATCTACAGGCAGTACTCTACTGTGATTCATAGTGAGTGAAATTTTACAGAAACACAACATAGCTAGAAAACAGATTCATATTTTTAAAAGGGAGTCCTATATTTAGAAAGCTGAAGTGAAGAAAATCTACTCCCTTTTCATTTTCTATTTGATAACTGCACTGTTTGATAAACTATGTCCCATATTTCTTATATGTAAGTTTATTTTATTTTTCTTCTCCCAATTGCTCATAGGGCCAGTGAGAGCCTAGAATTTGAGATTTTATTTTTAAAGCATGTCTAAAGAGTTCTGTCTTTGGTAATTTTATTAGGTGGGTGAGAGCCAAAAGTATATTGCTAAGTATAATTTTTATACTTTCATATTGAATTCTGATAAAATTCTAAGAGTGAAATTCAACAGGATCTTAATCCCACAAAGAGAGCTGGGTAAGCCCGGTGGGGTCTAGGCTGTTGACTGGAGGGCAGCGCCACCATGTGCTCACTGTTGGCTTTGTGTCAATGCAGACTCTGGGGCTCCATAAAACATACTTCCCATGACAGGTCAGAGGCCCATTATGAGAAGCCCCTAAACCCAAAGCAGTTAGGTCGCTAAGAGTGACTGCAAAAAGGCAAGGAGCTGCTCACAGTAGACATCTGATGGTGTGACCACACCTAAGGCCTGGTTGGGTCAGATGTTTAGTGCGGACAATGACTTGCTGGTGACCTTGGGGTGGCAGATATGAGGGATGTCCCTAGAGGGGAGCCTGTGCTGGGGTGCAGCTTGCAAACCCCAAGGCTCAGCTCCACAGCCTCCTACCCCCAGGTCCTTCAAGGAGGGTCAAGCTCCATCATGGCTTGGGTCTCCATGATCTGTGTGACCCAATTGCACCTAAAGTTCCAGCACTTACGGTGGAAACACAAACGACAGTCACAAAAAGGGTGAGAGGTCAGCAATATAACCTCAATTTCCTGAAGTTGTGATTTCTTTTTTTTTCCCCTCCAATAACTCTACCATGAATTTAACAGCAACGTTATATTAACTGTATGCTCCACTGTAAACAATAACATTATTTCAGAAATGAGGAAAAGTTTGGGAGAAAAGCAATTGTTTTGATGGTACTGGGGATCAAAACCAGGGCCTTCACACTAAGCTACATTTATTTCTATTTCAATTTAGCTTTTTTTTTTCCTTTTAACTTCAAGACAGTATCTTGCTAAGTTGTCCAGACTGGCCACAGCTTTCAATACTTCTGCCTTCCCAGAGTGCTGGGATTATGGGCCTCCATCACCAGGCAGCTAGGAAATCTTAAAATTGAGTACTCTTGGACCACTGAAAATGCTACAAAACACAAGTGAAATAAACTGACAGGTCTTTCATGGGAGTTACTCATTCTTATTTAATGGGGTAAACTTCCCCAAGGTCAACAAGCACTGATGATTAATTTAAGGATACGGCTCTGTCTCACTGTGAGGAATTACAAGAAAATGGTAAACACGGGGTTGCCCCAAGAGGACTCAGTTGGAAGGATCCAGAACTTAATGGAAATTCACACTTTGCCCAGCACTGCCCAAAAGGTATTGTCTATCCTACCACAAAAGTCACATGCTCCACAAAATATTTCCTTCTACCTCAAATGACTATGAGCTTCTTTAATCTAAGAGGGTAATGAGAGGTTTTTAAACTTATTAAATCTTAGTTCCCACAAAGTCTGTTATGACTAATATTCAATTAAAACAATTTCCAAAGTAAAATCTGACAAAAAAAAAAAATCTACTCTTCAAGTAATTCAGATGTTAGGTTCTTAACACTAGGCAAGTGAAATCACTCTCACATCTGGTATTTTCCAAAGGGTCAGAAATAGCTGCAGAAGTTCCTGGTGACAAAAATCTACCATGTGTGCTTGCAGGGTACCATGACCATCAACAAGAGAAGCTAGAAAGCATTAATGGGAGCCTAATATTCCTAATTATTTCATTTTATTTTTACTTTAAAGACTACATACATGCAAAAGTTGAACATATTGCCACATATGCTTTAAAGTTCAAAAATAAAAATTCCTCAAAATTCATTTACTCATGAAAATATATATGACAATTATGAAGCCATATCCTTTTTTACTAACCAGAAAAATATTTATATTATAAAAAGAATTTTAATTCATGTCCAGAATGAATTAAAAAATCCTTGAGGAATAGTTTTAAAACAAGTTGACTTTAAAAATTTTTACAATGTTTAGAGAAAGAAGACCAGGCATTTGATAAAGAGACATGATTTTTACCCCTCACCCTGAAATTGCTGAAGAAATTCAAGTTGAAAAACAAAGCATTTTTGAAAACTGCGATTATTATTGTTGTTGCTGCAGTTAATAATGCGAGAGGGGCGCGATTTTAATACAGATATTGCTCAAAGTCCTTTAAAATGTTTGAAAGAGGAATTTTATTTATAAACACACGAGCAAGGATTCGAATTGCCTCATCTCTCTCTGCTGGTCAACCTTGCAAGAGGAATTAAAAATTCTGGGTGGGATGACATTCTAAGCCATCTCCTTTTGAGAAGTGCCTAAGTCCACATAAAGACCCATGAGTCCACAAACAAGACAACCAGAAACAGCATCTCCAATACATTTTTCAGGAGAAAGCACCCAAAGGCTTTGCAAAGTCAAGAAAAAGAACATGGCATCCTCTGATTGATCAGTGTTCCTGTGGGTGTTTACTGTCTTCTACTAAAACTAGGCCTTCTTTGGTAGTATGTATCAACAATTCCAGCAATTAACATGGACAGGATGTATGCCAAGCTCAATTCTAAATATTCACTTGCATCCTGGGGAGGAGGCTGGGACTTCCTGCATTGAGAGGAAGTGGAAGGGAGAGAGACCCAGGTCAGAGGGGCCACTGGTGATCAGGCATGGCAGGGGAATCATTTAGCAATGTCTGTTGGAATTCATCTGGGAAGCCCTACAAAGATACACATTCCCAAAAGTGGGAAGAAATTTAATTCAAGTAAATGATTATAAAAAAAAAATCTTTTTAAATCAGAAATACCAAGTTTCCCACTTTTAAAAATTCTTAGCTGCTGCTCTAAAGACTTCCACTGAAAAGGGTGAACTGAAATCCTGTTAAGAAATATTGCCACAGAAGGGTCAAACACCTAGAAATTAAGCCCAGGATCTGTAATCATAGTTTTTGTTAGCCAAACCAACCATTCATTTTTATTACTAAAAAGAAAAAAGTGTCTTAAAGGAAAACTAAAAGATGTATGTGACATCAGTGCAAAATCAAATTAATTATGTTTTTTCCCCCCTAGGACAAAAAAAAAAAAAATGTCCAGCTAACACCAGGAAGAAATGTGTCACCACAAATAACTACCAGACAGATTTGCCCAACCTAGAATTCCTCCTGGGGCACTGTGGTTTCCAAACCAGGATTGTCAAAGATTACAAACACTGTCATTAAAGGGGGACAGCAGAGTGACCAAAGGGAATTTTAGTTTGTGGGGTTCCATAAAAGGGGAGGGTGGGAACCATAATTAGCCTGAATACGAAGTTTTAAAGAGGGGAAAAATTGAGTGAAAAGAACAGAAAATTTAGAAATCAAAAAAAGAAGAAAGAAAAGCAAATATGATGGTAGAATCCCCCCCAACAGCTCCCCCACCG
Source organism: Ctenodactylus gundi (assembly GCA_004027205.1). Taxonomy (NCBI): domain Eukaryota; kingdom Metazoa; phylum Chordata; class Mammalia; order Rodentia; family Ctenodactylidae; genus Ctenodactylus; species Ctenodactylus gundi. The sequence continues at coordinate 87,718 of PVKB01005213.1, forward strand.
CACCTGCCTCATCAAGTCCTAAGTGCCCAATGCACAAGCGAGAAACCCACTCTAAATGGACCAGCACCAGCACCAGCACCGGGCTCCGGCAACTCTTCTCTTCACTGTCCCTCCTGTTAACACCGTTTCCAAAACCAATCAGCAAAGGACAAAGAATTCTGTACAGAGTGCAATTAGTGTTTTCCACGTCCACCTTCAAAAGCATGATGCTCTTCATGGGCTAAAGGACAGAAAAAAAACAAAAAAAGAAAAAAAGGAAAGAAAACTTTAAGCAAAGAATGGGCCAACCCTCTTTCTCTAGCCATCTCATTCAGCTTCCCCAAATGTTGGCAAGAACTCAACACTCTTTCTTTCACCTTCTTTCTCTCTTTCCCTCCTTCCTTCTTTCTTTCATAATTTTTTTGCCACTCTCTGTGAGCTAAGGTGTGCATTTCCTGACAAACATAATGAAAATTAAAACAAGGAATACCCAAGCAATGAGTATGTTGCCTGTTTCCTCTTGCCGTGCTGAAGGGGGCATCTCATCCCCACAAGCTGATGCAGACACCGGGGTGGGGGGACAGTCTAGGCAGATGGCTGAAAGAAAAGGTATCCCACAAGAAGTGTGGGAAAATGGGCCTCCCTTACTCAAGGCAGGGAAACCTGTAATACAAAAATAAAGAACCAAACTAGAGTGGTAGGAACTATGGCATGTCCCAAAAATCACCATAAATATGAATATATATATAAAATATAACACAACTCTGTTATGTTTTCCTATGGCTGGTAATGTTTGGGATGCCCTGTGTATCTGTCACGCTACTTCTCAACACTTTCTGGGAGCCATAAAGTTTCATAAAATTGATGATTTTTCCCCTCCCATCACACTCCCCCTTCCCAGTGGATTTTCAGCCTGTTGTCTAGCTTGCAAAATTAGTTATTAGAAATTCTAAAAAAATTATGCCATCAAAAAATATTTTTAAGACTTTTTTTAAAAGTGGAAGATAGGACATGAACCTACAAAACACATAACATTTCCTCCAAGGCAAAATGCCACATTTGAAAATTCACTTCCTGGGTATTTAATTGAACACGCCTCACAGTTACAACTACTAATATTTCACTTTGTCTTTTTAAATACAATGTTTTAGGACAGATACCAAAGAAAATACAGCTGGGGCTGGTGGTGCATACCTATAAGTAATCCCAGCACTCTGTGGGGCTGAGGCAGAAGGATCACAAGGTTGAGGCCAGTATTGACAATTTACCCACTTTGGAAAATCCTGTCTCAGAATAAAACTTTTTAAGAAGTGCTGGAGATGTACATAGCTTAGTGTGAAGGTTCAATCCCCAGTACCAGCAAAAAGAAAAAGAAAAACATGATCTGTTCTGCAGTGAAATACACTATGCTTCGGGGTCAGGTAGCGGGGGGCTTGAAGTGATAGCTTTGCCGGCCAGCAAATTATATATCCAAAGGCATAGACCGTGCACAGATTTTTATTACTTCCGGTGTCAAGGCAGTCTAACAGGGCCACAGCGAAACAGTGTCATGTCCTTGGGGGACTGCAAAGCATTCGGAGCTGCCGTTTCTGACCACCAGGGGGCTCTGGCAGACCTGCCAGCCTGGGGCAGCCCTGGCCAGAAGGGAATGGAGAACCTTTGCTAAGCCAGAAGGCTTTGAACCTCTTCCGGAAGTACAGCTTCTCCTAACACTAAAAGCAGAAACCCAGAATATGGATACAGAGGGGCATTCCTCGATGCCAATCAACTATGGCTTAGGGCATGGCTAGAGTGCTATTCTTGCCAGTGCAAGGCCTTGGGCAAAACCACAAAACAAAAAACCTGAGCTACTTATGGTCACTGAAATTTGACAAATAATGTTCCTGTTTCACAACATGGAGCTCTTGTCTTGATCTTTTCCCTCCAATTATTAAAAAAATGTGAAAACATTAATGCACCTATACAAAAAGAGGGAAGAGATTGGGGGCAGACTTGGTGCAGAGTCCCTAGTTTGCCAGCTCTGTTCTAAACAACACTCCTGCTGGAAGAGAACTTTGTCTTTTAGCTGCTTTAAAGAACTCACAGGACTTGGGTGGGTGGCTGGGGGGGAGGGGGGAGAATGTGTGTGTTTGTGTGTACACACGTACCATGAATCTCTCACCCAAGTAATCACTGTGTGTGTATGTGTGTGTACCATGCATTTCTCACCCAAGGAATCAATCCATATTGATATCACATAACTTATCGGTGGTCTAATCCGCCCCCCCTCCCGCTCAGGATGCTGTGAACAAGACACTGCAAGCACAGGTCAGCCATTGCTAGGTCCTGCTGTGACGCAGATTTCTGCCTAGACTGCATTTTTTCCAAATCACTCTGCAGTGCAAGACATGTAACCCTGCCAAGCAAAGGACTGCCAGTTTTACAGAAAATAAAGAGGATGGCTTGGTTTTTCCAATGCAGTATTTTGCTAGAACCAACCATCTTTGAGCTTTTGAATGTTACTGTGTGACATTAAAAAAATCTGGATCTCTGCTGAGACCTGTTGCCATTATTCAAACTTGACAATGGCATCTAGCCTTAGGGTGTCTCTGTGTCTCTTCAGCTTGATTTACTAGCCAAGCAGCAACTTTCTTTTCCTGTTAGTGTTTTGGTTTTTTTGTTTTTTTTTTTTGTTTGTTTGTTTTTTAATCCCTGCAGGGATTATAGCAGCTAAATGGTGAGTTATTCTGACCTTGGTCAATCTTACCTGATTCTTGTCAGTGTCCAAATGAAGCCTACTTTTCTACCAAAACACTCACATACCACTAAGCTGCTGCTACCCTATCTGCTACCTGGACATTTAATCATACACCCTGCAAGTAGAAGGAACCTTGGAGATCATCTGACACCAACCTCCTCCACAGTAGGACGAGACAGGAAAAGGATGGGAAACTGACTTTATCAAGGTCACACTGTTGAGCCAGGACAAAAGTCCAGTGTCTCTAACTTAAGAATTCTGAATTACTCTTCTCCTGCTTTGAGTCAAGGTGGGGATGGTCTCAAAAATGGTAAGAAATGCCTCAGCTCCATTCAGAAATGGCAATGAATTTCTTTTTGTAATTACTATCAGGGGGGAAAATACAATTAATGTATCCCTAATAAAAGTGCCATCAACGAATGTGCAGTTTTTACAACATAGAGCCAATAAACAACTTAATGCAATTCAGTTTGTTTCTTTAAATTTTCGTTTAAAATTCAGAGGATTGGAGCTCCCTGACTATCCCTAGCCCTGGATCAATCTAATAGTGTAAAGACTGACTCAATGGCTGGGGACTGTGGGATTTCTTACAAGGAAACTTGAGTTATAATGTCTGCTGTCATACTAGGGTTCTCACAAAACAAAAAAAAATTTTTTATTCTTTTTGGCAAGGAGATGGGAAAAATGAAATATTAGTGAGGTATATTTCAGCAATTCTAAGATGCTCCCTGACTGCGCCACAACCCCAGTACAATATGTGTGTATACATACATTTTTTTCTTTTTTTCCTCTTTTGGTGCTGAGATACTAAGCTACACTACTGGCCCACTGGTTTTTTTAGTTTTTTTTTTTTTTTTAACTTTTGATTGATGTTGAGACAGCATCTCCCTAACTCACTAAGTTGCCGAGGCTGTGTTCGAACTTGTGACCCTCCTGCCTCAGCCTCCCAGAGTGCTTAGATTACAGGCAGGTATCACCAGGCCCAGCTCCCTGTGTATATCTGAAGATTTCCGGAATCAATAATGTGCCACAGTCATATTGTGAACCTTTTGTTTTCTTCCTTTAGTAACACTAATCATCAAGATCATCTTAGAGTCAACGAAATACCATAGGGTTTTTTTTTTTAAAGCAGGTTCGGGACTCATTATTTGGAGCGATAATTTGGATGTAGGGGATTTATCACAACTATGGAGTGCTGTCCATCCTGCTCTGTAACTCACTGTTAAAAGAGAACCTGTAAGTTGATCTACCAAAGACTGGTTTCTCAGCCCTGAGAGTTTTTTGTTATGGAAAAAAAAAACACATAACAAAACAAAAGATGACCTTTTTCCAAAAGAGCATACGAAAACAATGAACACAGATGACAATGAGGTTAATGGTTCCAGACACTTTCCCGCGCCATGGCCACAGCGCCCCTGCACATGGGCTGAGTGCTGTTCCACAGGCATTGTAATGAGGATGTGTGAGTATTGGAGGGGACGCTGCGTCATGCCTGTGTCAACACTGAGCTTCTGTCACCAACCCAGATGCTATACACTATCAATTCCTCCTCACCAACAAACTGTAATTATTTTTCCCCTTCTGAGAATGACAAATTTAACTTCAGGCTTAAATGTTTTGAAGTAACCCAATGCAACTTGAATTTCCATTTCTGATGTACAGACTGAGACAAAAAAAATTTTGGGGGGTTTCTGAGATTAACTCTTTAAAAAAATCCTGCACACACGTGCTGTGTTAAATTATTTTGGAATTACAGAATGTAAGTGGACTCTGCCTTCACCTCTTCTGCAACACAATTTCTATCTTTTATGACCAGATAAGCTAGGAAGGAACAACTGGAAAAGAAGTACTTACGTTTATAAAATACAGCTTTAAAAGCTATGTGGGGCAGAAGGTCATATATCTTTTCTAAAATAGTCGCTTCACCCACTAAAGAGGCATTCACATTCCAGACTTGAATGACATCTTCGCGGTCGCGGACACTCACGCTTACTCCTGTTACTTCATCATCTGAGGGAAAGATGGGAAAAAAAGAGAAGTAAGTACAAATTTAAAGCCTTATTTTTCCTGGTTACTGGGGATGGAACTCAGGGCTTTCCCTCTGAGCTACATCCTCAGGCCCTTTTTAAAATTGTTTATTTGAAAGAAGGTCTGGCTAAGTTGCTAAGTTGCTGGGGCTGGGCTTGAACTTGTGATCTTCATGTCTCAGCCTCTCAAAGGGCTGGAATTAAAAGAGAGTATCCTGAGATCTTGTGATAAATAATTGTTTCCAAGGGGAATCACTGGAAAAAAGCACACGAGCACACTAAAGGTACAGCAGTCACATCCCATTTTGGGGGGGACTTTTGTTGCAGGCAAAAGCATTTCCAAATAAGTAATTTCAACGCTTTATTTATTTTTTCAGAGAGGCACTTGCTCAGACCAGGATGGTCCTGAACTCACCAGGTAGCCCAGGCTAGTCTTAGACTTGCCAAGCCTCCTGCCTTGGTCTCCTGAGTGCTGAGTGCTGAGATTACAAGCATGTGCCAACATACCCAGCTTTATGTGGTATTGGTGGATTGAACCCAGGGCCTTGCACTTGACCACTGTGCCATTCCTCCAGCTTCATTCACCCTTTCAATGTGTTACCACAACTTTCTTTTTCTTACTCTGTTTTGCTGAGACTTTTTTTTTTCTAAAATGGGTTGTGTAATTCCCTGCCCTTTATAAGCCAAGTGAACTCAGATGAACATTTCCTCGATGCTTGACTGTCTTTATTAAGAAAAGCAAGAATTTCTCCTGACTTCCTGTCAAGCTTCTGGAAACCTTGGGTGCTTACAGCAACATACCCCAATACTCACTGGAACTGGACCGTGCATGCTCTGTTGCTTAACTGCTTTTTGTGGTGGCCTGTCTGCTTCTCTTCTATTTATTCCTTCTGCCCTCTGAGACTTCTTTCTGCTAGTCATGGTTGCCAGCCTTTTGGGCACCAAGGAACAGTTTCATGGAAGACAACTTTTCCATGATTGGGGGAGCACCTGATGGCACAACCTCTGATCCTCAGGCAAGAGACTGTCACAAGGAGCTCATAACCTAGATCCTAGATCCCTCACATGCACAATTGTTTACAGCAGGGTTGACACTCCCATGAGAATCAAATGCTGCTGATGTGAAAGAAGGTGGAGCTTGGGCAGTAATGAGGGTGATGGGGAATGGTGGCATAGACAGCTGAAGCTTCTTCGTTTGCTCCCCACTGCTTACCTACTGCAGTGTAACCTGCTTCCTGACAGGCCACAAACCAATGCCATGGCCTCGGTGGAGAACAAATGACCACCCAACCATTAGCACTGAGTGTAGATCAAGAGTAAATGTCTTCTGAGTGAGGTTCTGCTACTACAGTCCTTCAGGAAAATGGACCAATTTATATGATTTTTTTTGTTTTGTTTTAATGACATTCAGATTTAGGGCTGCCACTAGAGAACAAGTGTTGGCTGGAAAGTAAAGCTTGCTGTGCTGTCACCTGCTTCCTTATTAGTGGTGAAATGACAGGCACATAGACTACTGAGTTTTCATGTCCAGGAACCATGAATGAAACAGGATCAGCTTTCTGCATCTGATACTAGTACAAGTTCTGGCACTGCTAAAACAAGGAAATTCTACATTAAGTGACACGCTTTATCTGATTCACTGACCTCTGAAAATTTAAATAGTCACACCAATGGTTCTTCCAGTTGTCTTCTGAAGATTGCAACTTTTGGCGTTTGAATGCTGTTTTGGAAAGGGCACATCCAACCTGCTCAAGCTATCAGCAGTGACATAATTCCTTTCTTCCCTTTCATTCTCCCCTCTCATTTCTCTTGTCTTTTTTTTCCCTTCTGCTTTTAAATCTGATCCTGGCTAATTAGGGGTGACTTGACTCTAAATGACAATCCATTTACATAAATGCTCAAAGACAAGCAGTAATTGCTGGGACTGGTGGCACAGGTCTCTAATTCCGGCACTCTGGGAGGCTGAGGCAGAATGATCACAAGTTCAAACTCTGTCTGGACGACTTAGTGACTTGACAAGACCCTGTCTCAAAACCAAAAGTAAAAAACAGGCTAGGGATATAGTTTAGCATGAAGGCTCTGATCTCAATCTCCAGTGCCAAATGCACACACACGAGTGCATGTGTACACACCTACATTCACACACACACGGGTAACAGGTGACTACAGTGCTAGAAGCTGGACTGGTGGCCCCTTTGAGAAAAAGAAAGGCAAACCAGGCTGTCGGCATCGGTAAGATTTACATGCCGGGGGCAAAGGGTCTGCTTCCTGTCAGCACTGGTCAAGCACCACACACCTCTTGGGAGGATTCTTTGGTGTCTGTGTCACACCAAAACCAAAAAGGTTCAAAGCACAAAACAAAATCGATGTGGCATTTAGTCACAGCCAACCTCTGGAATTCAGTATTGCATCAAGAAAAGTTTTCTGGAATAAACTTGCTTTTTAAAAAAAATTATACTTTTAAAATACATTTGCTAAGTGCCATGGGAAAACAAACCCTGACACCAAGAAGGAGCCAAGGAAGGGTCTTTCACTTTCAAGAACAAGCAGGAATCATTGAACCAGCCTCTAGGGAGCTGTTCACATTTCCATTTTTGGGTGGGGATGGCCCTTTGTACATTTTTTTTTTTTTTTTGTGGTAACAGGAATGTAGCCCAGGGATTCACTTTGAGCTGCATCTCTAGCTCTTATTTATTTGCTTGCTCACTTTCTTGCCTGTTTATTTAGAGATAGGGTCTTGCTAAGCGGCCTCGGCTGGGCTCGAACTTGCAACCCTCCTGCCTCAGCTTCCCGGAGTGCTGGGACGACAGGCCTGCGCCTCGAGCCGGGCTGCCCCGTACACACCTGTGGTCCACAGGTGAGGTAATGACGGCTGGAGAACATGGCCTTTCACAAGCAGTAGGGTAAGAAGGGCTCCGACTTTTAGGCAGAAGTGGGTCCGTCAGCAAACAGGTAATACTTTTAAGTGGGACCAACCAGCAAATGTGGATTAATTTCGGGTGCGGAAGGCAAGAGGCTGCGGACCCAGGGGCAGCCGCTGTTTAAAGAGGGCAGAAGCGAGCCGGCCGTGAAGATAACGGCGGGGACGGCCAGGCCCAGGCGACGACCCAACTACCCATCAACAAGTAAAAACGTTACTGTAAATGTTACCTCAGAAGCATTCAGAAGGTGCTAGCCAAGAAGACAGCAAACTTTAACCCGCAGTTAACGTCTCCTTTTAGAGCGGTTTCTCGAGAAACTTGAAAACACATGAAGCGCTGACCGAGCCTACCAGAGGCGAACCGCGAGCCGGCGGACACTGCGCAAGCGCGGGAGGCTGGTGAGCATGCGCAGAAGGCCTACTCGCCCTTCAGGGCGGAAACTCACGCACACGCACGCAAGTGCACCTTCCCAGGGGTCCTCACGAGTTCACTAGGTACCTGTGAGGAACAGGCGGAGGGAAGGGATCCAGGAGGGACACAGAGGGGACGTGCCTGCCCACCTTCTGCTCCCCCAGACAGCAAAGCACCACAGTCCCTTTCCGAAAGACGCGGGTCAGACTGAGGAACCCTGCCACAGACGGTGGTGGCAGCCCAGATGATGCCACAGGTGCCTTTTCTTTCTGCCTCTTTGTTCAGGACAGATAGTTGGGGATACTGTTGAATGTGAGGGGAAATTCACTGAGGTTTACACACATGTGTGTACATATGAATACACAGTCACCCCTTGGTACCCATAGGACCTTAGCTCTAGCCTCTCATGTCAAAATCCACAGATGCTCAAATCCCTTATGAAAAAACATGGTAGTAATTACCTTTAAACCCCCTTCCACCCCATCACTTCAGATCCTCTCTAGATAATTTGCGCTACTTGGCACAACACAAGGCTATGAAAGTTGCTTGTGCACCACGGTGTTGTGGGAATGAGGACAAGGAAAAAAATAGGCATGTGTTCCAGGTACAATATATTTCCCCAGTATTTTTGACCTATGGTTGGTTGAATCTGTGGATGCAGACCCCATGGTTACAAAGGGCTGACTGAGCCTAGCCTGGTGGCACAGGCCTGCAATACCAGCACCTTGGAAGGCTGAAGCAAGAAGATCACAAGTTCAAGCCCAGCCTGGGTGCCTTAGTCTCAAATGAACAATAAAATGGGGGCTGGGGTTGTAGCTCAGTGTGAAGGCCCTGGGCTTATTCCCAAGTTCTGTAGAAAAAAGGGGGCCAACTGTGTACATATGTGAGTATCCACACACAAACACACACAGATATCTATCACTAAACACTCCAATCTAAATAGCTTCACAGTTACAGAAGGAACATAAACATGAACTTGCACAAGTATTAAGCAGTAGTCTGCCAGAGGCCCCGCAGGCCCAAGCAGGGCCCTTACCTGCTGCGACAGAGTCTGTGAACTGCTCCCCGATCGTTGCTAACAGCAGCTCTTTCCAGACTGTGGACTGGGGTGGAAAAAAAAGAACAGAAAACAAAACAAACACAAAACACATTTTTAGACAATCCTCTTCAAGAGGCAAACTAAGTCTTTGACTTCACCCCTCTTCCCACACCTACGTTAGTAGTGTGCAGACCTCTTTATGTCTTGTGGTACTGATACGGACCTTTATGATGGTAGAATATACCACACCGGCTTTCAAGAAACCTGACCCAGGCAGACACAGTGACCCAAAGTCTTACAAAAGGGATCTCTAGTAAACTTCTGATGCAGGAAACTCACTCAAAGAATTTAGACCTTCCTGGTTTCTTGGTCCCTCACGTATTAATGTATCGCCTGATTATATGGAGAATAAAGTCGTTCCCTTCATTTTTTTTTTTTTTTTTTTTTTTTTTTTGCATCTGATAAGGTACTTTAAAGGTACCCTGGCCAGGCTGGAGGCACTGCTCGGTGGTTTGAGTGCTTGCCTAGCATATGCAAGTCCCTAGGTTCGATGCCTGAGCACCACATAAAAATTAGCTGGGAGTGGTGGTGCACACCTGGAATCCCAGCATTTAGGAGGCTGAGGCATGAAAATTACTCTGAGTTGGAGGCCATCCAGGGCTACATAGTGGGTTCAGGACTATCCTGGACTATGAAACAAGATCCTATCTCCAAAAAAGTATCCTTGTTTAAGACACACACACACACACACACACAGTCACACACACACCAAGTTTACTGTTTATTGAAACTGAGAGACTTGCAAACCTCTGTTCCCTGGATATAGACTACTTGCACTGAGTGGTGGGTTTATATGTGACTGTATGTGGTTTCCCAGGAAGCAGGAATGCAGGCTAGGTCTACCTCCTGCTGATGACAAATACTTGGCTTTGGTCCCTGCTATGTGAAGCCTTTTAATGGCATCCAACCAACAGAGACAGTCTGCCGACAGGTTACCAGATGCCTGACAGTTGTCCCACTCTTCCCCTGGAGAAGTCCTTGTCCCATTTATCCTCTGTGACACAAGTCTCTAGCCACTGGCCTGGGGTCTGTGAGGAACTAGGCCACACAACAGGAGATGGGTAGTGGGTGAGCAAGCGAAGCACCACCTGCATTTACAGCCGCTCCCCACTGCTCATATTGCTGCCTGAGCTCCACCTCCTAGCAGAGCATCAGAACTGGTCTCTGGTGCCAAGAAATTTAGCGTCCACTCCTCTATGTCACAGTTCCCTCAGAAAAGCGGATCTGAATCCCGAGAAGTTGCCTGCCATCTGTGACCTGGACAGTGGATCAGTCTCTCTGAGCACCCATCTTTTCAGATAAATGGGGAATAGTAGTAGGGCTATGCTCATGGGGCCGCTGTATCAAATATGAGCACTTAGTGCTCAGTGTTTGCAATAATTGGGCCTAATATTTAAGTCAGTCCCACAAACAGCTGCACATGTGCTGCATGCCAGGCCCTCAATACACATTGACTATAATCAGTGTTTATTATTATGTTCTAACTAGACTACAGCAGCTGTGCAGATTTATTTTTCTTTCAGCCTCTTTTTATTGTTTATTTTCAGACACGGTCTCACTAGGCTTCTAAGCTGCCTAGGCTAGGTTCAAACATGTGATCCTTCTGCCTCAGCCTCCCAAAGTGTGTGCTGATTTTTGATTTTTGAACCATGACCATAGTAATAAGCCAAGGAGCTGAAAGGTCACCCTCACTTTCAAAGAAGGATATGTATTTTTCTCTTTGCTAAACTTCTCAATATACGAGTCTCCCACCCTAAAATTCACCACTGCTTTGAGGTGGGAGGAAAGAGTCTGGACTGGTTGGGCCCACGGCACTTTACAGAGCAAAGGCTTATTGACCAATACTGAATGTCACTAAGGAGCTATTGAGGAGGGACAGCCACCTTTTAGGGGACAGCAACATCCTCAGACCTTTTAAATTTTATTCTTATGTATATATATTTTTTATTACAAGACAGGGTTTTACAAAGTTGCTAAGTTGCCCAGGCTGGGCTTGAACTTCAATCCTCCTGCCTCAGATTTGCAGAGTACAAGAAATAAAGTATGTGTCATCATATCTGGCTGGAACTACACAGATTAAATAATAGTTTGCACCTCTGCCAAATACACCTGTTCTCATGCGTATGGTGTGGTGACAGGTCACTGGCTCAAGAACGTATGTTCCCGGAGACCTCTAAGGCTTTGAGCTTATCCCCATGAGAAAACCAGGAAGGTGACACTGAGTAGCCTTCCCCATTTGTCCACTTTCAAGCTCTGTGGTTTTCCAGGGTTTAGGATTGCCAATTCAACACACACATGCATTTTATGGTCAGCAGGACTGAAGGGAGCCCACACCTCTGAGAGGCCGCCACAGCCTCTCCTGAAATCCCTAAGGGCTGTGTGACTCCAAGTCTTTCAATGTCCTGGCCACAGTCACCCTCCAATGCTTCTGCCTCCCAGGAAAGGGGTGAGGCTTGGGTAGGAGAAAGCAGTCTGCCACATTCATCAAGACTGGTGAGGGCAGGACTACCACAAAGGCAGTCTGCTTTGCTGTAGACAGCAGGCTCAGCCCTCGAGACTACAGGATACAGGACACAGGGACAGCATGCCACTGCTTCTGTGGAAGAGCACAACACATTCTCCAAGTGACAGTGTAAGGCAGACTTCTTGCCAAAGTCAGAAATGAAGGTCTTACCCCAAGGCCTTCTGGGAGATTTCCCAACAAGCTCTCTGCAGGGTACTAAATGCACAGGTATGAGGGCAGCCATTCCCCTAAGCCTAGCCACCTCTGGGGAAACGATGAGGACACACTTACCGTGCTGTCCTTGGGGACTTTCATCTTCCACACACCACCTTTGGCATTACTCTCCTCTTCCCTGGGTAAAGACCAATGTTAAAGTTATGCTCAATAACTATGCAGCTCTACCTAGGAGCTGCTTACCAACAGGTGAGTTAGGACAGTAAAAAGCAATCGGGCATTTCCCAATCAACTCTCACCAAGCCCTTCCACTGGAAACAGAAGCAAGTGAATGAAAAAGGACAGGGATGGAGACAGGGAGGGAAGAAAATGGAATTCAGTGGTAACAGGGTAGGGAGGGTGGGAGCCCTCCTGGACTCCCTGGGTGAGGGCAGCTCAAACAACTCCTCTGCAGGTGTGGAGGCCTCTGCATGTTCAAGATACCTGTTCCTCTGACTCTCTGACTAGCCTGGTGTGTAGCCCAAACGGGTGCCCCTGTGGTGGACAGTGACTGTGCTTCACTGCTTAGTATCTGCTCCCTGTCCAGTAAGTGTGCCCCAGGTTTTCTTTAGGGAGCCATCTGCCTCTTCCCTGAATGTCAGTCCTACTCACATAGTGTCATAGTGTGGGCTCCACAGCCATGCTTCTTTCTCTTCTTCTTCTTCTTCTTCTTCTTCTTCTTCTTCTTCTTCTTCTTCTTCTTCTTCTTCTTCTTCTTTTTCTCTTGTGGTACTGGGGATTGAGTCCAGGGCCTGAGTTGCATTCCCAGCCCATCTTTATTTTTGGTTTTGAGACACAGTCTCACTAAGTTACCCAGGCTGGGGTTGAACTTGTGATCTTCCTGCCTCCGCCTCCCAGGGTGCTGGGATGACAGGCATGCACCACCAGGCCCGGCTCACATCCAAATTTTAAAGACAATGATCTAGGTTTGCCTAAATGTTCACTTCTCTGCTTTGTCCTCTTGATGGCTGTGGGTGGCAAGGCAGCCCAGGCAACCCATGTCAGCCAGCCTGAGACTCCACTGTGGCTGGTGATGCTGACAGGGTGACTTGTAGCATGGGAGACTGGGGCTTCTGAGGGCCACTTGCCACCAAAAATGAGAAAACCTTGCTTGAAACTTTAGCCAGCACAGGGAAAGGAAGGACATCCGATGGACAGAGAACATCTGTCAGTCCAGATGTACGGGACATCTGCCCTACCAGGGGACTCCTCAGCCACAGCTTCCAAAACATGCCACTTTTCCCTCAATTGAGATTTCTGTCATTTGCTGTTAAATAAACACGATACATTTCCATCAGTTCATTAATTAATTTTTGTGGCACTGGAGATTGAGGGCCTTCATACTGAGCTTCATCCCCAGACTGTTTCTTGTCTGTTTGTTTGACTGAGACAGGGTCTCACCAAATTGCCCAGGATTGTGATCCTCCTGCCTCAGCCTCCCAGAGTGCTTGGATTACATGCCTGTGCCACAGTGGTGGGCTCCTCCATTTCACTAGTGTATAAATAACTCAGAAAGATTGAAGGATGTGATATAGGAACTTATTACTAATGGAGACTCTGCCCTTGGCAACTGGGCAAACTGATTTAGGCTTCAACACCCTTACCTCTGCACCAAGCTAGTAAATAGGAGGGGTACCCCTCCCACCTTAGCACCAGTCCACAATCCCGGTGGACTTCCTGGGGGCCATACAAGAGACTGTGCAGGTACAAAGGCCTTTTGTGGGTTCACAGCCACACCACGCCCCCCCCCCCACCCACATCACACTCACCACAGTGGTCGCCTCTCTCCTCGCATTAAGTGATAGCTACATCGCAGCGGCAGGCTGGTCACGGGTGGGATGTTATTGTAAACGCTCCAGAAGAGCTTTAAAAGAAAAACACGTTATTGAATCTACACAATACTGATGTACTAGGCTAGGAGATTATAAAAGTCACATGTTAAAGAAAATTTTGATTCTCACTAAATCTTGTTCATTCAAAATAATTTTTTCTCAGCAACCCTTCTAATTTTCCTGCTAGAAAATAATATGACATTAAAAAATGTTGGGCCAAGCTCTGTCTTTCAGAGAGCTACAGTGATTAAGCAGGCATTCTTCTTCTTTTTAATTTTTTTTTCATGGTACTAAAGATCAAGCCCAGGGCCTTCACCCTGAGCTACACCCTCAGCCCGTTTGTATTTTTTTTTTTTTTTTTTTTTTTGCTAAGATGCTAAGTTGCTGAGGCTGGGCTTGAACTTGTGATCCTCCTGCGTCAGCCTCCTAGAGTGCTGTAATTTCAGGCTTGCACCACTGGGCCCAGCTTAAGCAAAGGTTCCTTTGCAACATGTTTATACATAGAACGTTCGAGTGCTGGGCATGTCAATCCAGCACTATGGGAGGGAGGCTGAGTCAGGAAGACTGCAAGTTCAAGCCCAGCCTGGGTAATTTAAGAGACTTAGCACAAACTTATCTCAAAATAAAGGCTTTGAGCTTGGAAAATAGCCCAGTGGAAAAGCCCTTGGTTCTATCCCTAATACTGGGGGTGTGGAGAGGACAACAAACTGAAAAGTTAAAGGACAAGGCCAGGGCTAATGTTAGTAAGATTGTATTATATTAGGGATTGTCCTTAAATGAGCATGTTGTAGCTACTATTGCCACAAAACCATGTCGGATGACAGATATGTCCATCAGCATCACTATGGCAACCACTTTATTATATACATGTACCCCACCAAATCATGTTGTAAACCTCAGATAATGGCAATACCCTTTATTTTCAGAAATTACAAACTGAGACAGAAAAATTCTGCATTTTTCCTAGTGTGTAAATGCTTCATGAAGTACATCTGGTTAACTTCAATTTGCATGGAAATTAGACATTTTACCTTTTTGAAGATGTGATTTGAAAAATTAGAGAGGAAACTTTTTTTTTACATTTTGTATTTCCATTCAGTTTTATAACAGATAAAGATCCTCAAGAGTTATGACTTCACCTGTCAATGGTATTCTGCTACAAATTAACTGCCATCACACAAACTGAAGGATCTCGCTAATGACGTTTCTTACAAGGAGACAGCACCTACAGAAGCCTTCAACGCGGCACAGATGTCCTGGTCATCAAATCCTTATAATAAGCTATGCCTGGAAGGGGTCCCTGATGGCAGGACTTGGGGTGGAACGTGTACAGGAAGCAGAGCAACCACTTCCAGCTCTGTCCTCCTTTCTGTCGTCTCCTTATAAAGGACCAAGAGACAGCTCAGCTGCTGATGCATCAAGCTATCCAAGACACAGGGTGTGGGACTCCATGCCTGTGTCCTCACAAACCTCACACATAGAAGCCAGGTCCTCCCGTGGGATGGTGTTAGGGGTTGGGGTCCTTGGGAGACAACGAGGACAGAAAGGCAGAGCTGGAAGAGGGAGCCAGAGTCTGCTGTGTGAAGACTACCACCAGCTATTTCTCCACCACGGAGGACACAAATGATTGCTGGCCATCGGCAGACAAGAGAGAGGGTCCTCACTAGACCCTGATGAAGGAAGCACCCTCCTCTTAGACCACTAGGCTCAAGGACTGAGAAATACACTTGCTATTAAGGCACCACGACAGAGGTGCACTTACACGGTAGCCTGTGGTGACAGTGAGCAGGAACAGGCTATGTGAAACCAGCAGAGTGATGATAATAGAAACCCTAAGGAAAAGGGGTGACAGGTGCTGAGCTGGGGCAGCGCCAGGTCTCAGTCTGTTCTGCATGTATATGGAATCCACCTAACAACTGTCTGGGCACTGTTACCCTGGTTTCACAGATAGGGACAGAGAGACAAGGAAACCACCTTGCCCAGCATCCTCAAGTATGAACATTAGGATTAGGGTGGACATGGAGGTATGAAGGAAAAAACATAGCCCTGTTTGTCTAGAATGGGTCTGCTACGGTTCAGACCAAACATGTTCCTCAGAGTCCTGAGTGTTTGATCATGAGGGAGCTATGCTCATCAGTGGATTCCTCCATGGGTGATTTCCTGTGCTCAGGATGTGGGGCCATGTCCTGGAAGGGCATATTCTTGTCCCCAGATCTTCCCCTGTGCCTCTGCTTCCTGGCTACCATGTAGTGAACAGCTGTCCTCCATGCCAGGCGCTCCTGCCATTGCTGCTCTGCCTTAAAGCCAGATGACCACACATGGGTTGAGTCCTCTGAATCTACAAGCTAAAATAAACTTCTCTGAGTTGTGCATGTCAGGTATTGTGTCCGGGGGATAGGAAGTGACTAAGATATGGTCCTACAATTACTGTGCTCTGAATTCCAGGCATATAAATATGTTAAATAAGAAAAAATCACTCTGTGTGATGAGGTGAGTCTCCTAGGTCTGAAGAAAACTGTACCAGTAACAGAGCAATTAGGGGAGGGAAGGAGTCCTGGAGCCTCCTGAATTGGATGACAAGGAGGGGTGGAATCTCACCAGCGCCAAACAATAACCTTGCTAGTTGTTCAAGCCTAGATCAAATCAAAGAATGCTGAATGAACTGCCATGCTGGTAAAAATGAACTGTAAGAAAATTAAAGGCAGAAAAGTCCACGGTCATAGATTTACTGATTGAGAACCACCTTGTATTCCCTTTACTAAAACAGCCTGCTGGTAATACTGGGTCCTCCAAGGGACATCTGACCTTATGTAGGCACCTACCTTACAAATGCTGTGCTCCCAGTGCTAATAATACAGTTACTCCAACATTTTGTTTCTGTCAGTAGTGTAAGATGAAATGGAGCTAGAATTTGAATCCAGGTCCCCTGGCTGAAAAACTCCTATTCTCTCACCTCTAAGCTACTTTCTTTTAATGACATAACTATATATATTTGGTGTGCTTCTCTGCCACACTGGAAGCCCTGAGTGAGTCACAGAATCACAGAAAGAGGGCTTCATCCAGTCGGAAGCCCTGAACGTCATGGCACCGGGTGACTGCCTTCATGCCACACTGAGACCCCTGCCGAGATGTAGACATGACCTGTGTGAAATTTGCGATGAAGTGATGTTAAAATGAAAACTCCTGCCTTAGAGACAGCACTGGTGCTGGCTAACTCCACAATGACAAGGAGTCCCAGACTAGAGCTCTGTCCTCACATCCCTGCCCATGTTCTGCCTTGCCACCTGCTGCAAGGAACACCTAGAGAAGCATATGACACACGTCTTCTCTGTCCCAAGACAGGGAACAATCCTTTGGATCCTGCCGAGGGCTCTTGCCTTGGAAGCTTTTCTTGGGGAAAAAAGGCAAAATCAGATACTGACCTTGTTCATTTTGGAAAAGCTGGCAGGAAGAGATTAGGGCCCAGCCACACATGGAGGGAGACGTGGCCCTTCCAGAGCCTATCTGGTAAAGCAACACCTGCACGTTTGTATGTGAACAATACTTGGGAGCGAAACATCTGGGCGCATAGACAGGGCCCCTAAAAGTATAGGGAGGTGATGGGTCTGTCTCTTTTCAGGTAGGGTATGTGTCAGAAAGGGTGAGTGTTAGGCATGTCCGATGGTAAAGCAACTGGAAGAAGAAAGTAACAGTGTGCTCCTGGGGCTGCCTGATCTCCTGTGGAGGAGAAGGGGCTGCTACAGGGGATGCCTGAGAATTCACGATGACACTCTTTCTTAACATTTTGTTTTTTAAACTGTAACATCTGCCAGATATGCTGGCATACACCTGTAATCTCAGCTGAGGCTGAGGCAGGAGGATCACAAATTTGAGGGGGTGACACAGTGAGACCCTATCTCAAAATTAAAAAAAAAAATAAAGAAAGAAGGGCTGGAGATGTAACACAGGGCAAGAGCCCTAGGTTCAATCACTAATACACCAAAACAAACAAATAAACATACCTATATTTTCCTGCAGATTAAACCTGCAATTACATTTCAAAAGACAGCAGATGTATAATTAATTCTATTTGGTCTGTAAAGAGATGATTATGGTAAAAATATAGCCAAAGCTGGGCCCAATGGCACTGGCCTGTAATCCGAGCATTGTAGAGGCTAAGGCAGGAGGAACACAAGCTAAGGCCTAGCATGGGCAACTTAGCAAGACCCTATCTTAAAATAAAAACTAAAAAAAAACAGGATGGGCTGTTTCTCTCTCTCTCTCTCTCTCTCTCTCTCTCTCTCTCTCTCTCTCTCTCTCTCTCTCAAAAACAGGGTCTTGCTCTACAGCCCAGGCTAGCATTATACTTGGCAGTCCTCCTGCCTTAACCTCCTGAGTTCTGGGATTACAGGCATGTGATACCATGCCCAGCTTTATGTGGTACTGGGGAATCGAACTCAGAGCCCTGCACTTGCTAGGCAAGAGCTTTAACTGCTTTTCCACTCCTCTAGCCCAAAAAAATGGGATGGGGATGTATCTCAGTGTGAAAGATGCTGGCTTAATCCCTGATAACAACACACACACACACACACACACACACACACACACACAC
>PVKB01005214.1:0-105958 GCA_004027205.1 Ctenodactylus gundi
GAGAAGAGAAGAGAAGAGAGAGGAGGAGTGGGGAGGGGAAAAGGGGAGGAGAGGGGAGAAGAGGAAGAACAGGGGAGGAGGGGAAGAGGAAGGCGGAAAGGAGAGATGGAGAGGGGGGAGGAGGAGGGGAGGAGAGGATGAGAGCAAGAAAGATACATATAAATGAAGATTCTTTATTCTGTATTCCCATGAAACACTCCTGTCCAACTATATGCGACCAATCCCACACTGGAACTGGACTGAACTTTCTTCCACGGGAGAAAGGTGCTAAGCAGCAGGCAAGGTTGGAAACGTGCTTCTTACCTCTTCCGGGCCTCTTCATACTGCCAATTAAGTCTGACTCGGTCTACAAGTCTTGTTTTATCATCGAAGACAAACTTCCCAGAACACAAGAGAAAAAGAAGAAAAACACATATTAAAATTTTTCAAAAATAAAAATGTCAGTGAAAATTTCACCAACAATGAAGAGTATTATTTTTCATTGTCTTTCAATTTCAGTCCAAGACCCTGAAGGAAGCACTCAAGCAGTTCCCTGGCGCCACCTCTGGAGGCCTTCTGCTTTCTCACAGCTGCTCAAGAGATGTTCCCAAAGGGTTTTGCTATTTTGGGTTGTGTGATTTTAAACAGGGGAAGTATATTCATTTAATGTATAACTCCACTAAAAATAACAAATTAACTTTTTAACAAACTACAGAAATGATCCCTGAAAGTATAGTCTTATCAAATTAACTTTTAAAAGAAACAGGAAATTACTTAGGATAAGTGGATACAAAAGCAAAATGTTCATCCTATTTAGTACAGTATACTCTTGAATTCCTTTATAAATCCAACACATACTGCAGCCACCCTCCATATCTACCAGGTGTATATTTGCAGATACGAAATGTACTTAGGCCTATAGTGGTTGTTTGATAGTCAACAGGTTTTTCCCCTGACATTGTTCCCTAAGTAATGTAATATACCAGTTATTTGCATGGCATTTATACTGCATTAGGCATTGTAAGTCATCTAGAGACAATGTGAAGGATGTGGAGGAAGTATGTAGGTTATGTGCAAATATTATACCATTTTATCTAAGCCAGTGATCACCCGCCTTTTTGGTATCAGGAGCCAGTTTTGTTGATCTGACTGGACGCAGAGCTCAGGTGGTAATGTGAGTAATGAGAGTGGCTGTAAATACTCACTCACTCACTCACTGCTCACTAACTGCTCTATGGCCCAGCTTCTGACAGGCTCCAGGGCCAGTGGCTGGAGACCCCTGATCTGAGGGACTTCAGCATCCATGAATTTTGGTATTCAAGGGAGCCCTAGAACCAAGATCCAGCAAATCCAAGGGACAATTGTGTTCCACTAAGAAGCCCAAAAAGCTGAAGATGGACTGCGCGCATGAGGCAGGCAGGGCTACGGGTGCCTGAGTCACAGGTATGAAGAAGAGGAATCAAGGCAGGAAGCAAGCAAGAGACCGGAACATCCAGGACGGAGTGCGTGCCTCGGTTACACCTACGTGATCAGAACGGAACCAACAGCTGTGTTTCAATATTTTCATACTGATTATACTGAAAGGAACAAAATCCAACACAAAGCAGAAACTGGTTAAATCCAGATCATGGTTATAAAAGCTGCCAACCCAAGGCCCCAGTAAAGTGCAGTGACTCATAAACCACCTTAGTGGACAGTTAGAGTAGCAGAATCAGCCACCATGACCTGCTGACATTTTTAGAAGGGCTTACTAAAGCCATTAGAGAACTTCTGATCTTACCTGTTTCTCTGAAACTACTTAAATGCTCTCAATCAAGCATATCGAACCCTCAGCCCACGGGTAGCAGATGTCCCTGAACTGCTAATAATGTAGTCCCACAGACTGCAAACTTTTAGCATTATTATGTGGTGTTTTTAGCAATACTGTCTATAACTTGAATGCACGGTGTCCAAGGACACCATATGTAAACGACAGCCAGATGCTGTGGGGGAGGGGAGCTTGGCACAGGGCTAACTCTGTCTACCCTGTCCATCACACATAGTCAGTGGAATCAAATTCTGCATGTGTAAAATGTTGCATACACTTCTGTGACTTGGAGAGCAAAACATAGCAATTATTGATAATAGTGTGTCAACCTACCTATGCATATGTGTACTACTGATAACAGCATTTCAACCTACTTACATGTGTGTGCCTGTGATGAAGGGGGTTTATAGTTATTAAGCACCTAAGTTTTTTTATTAATTATTAAACTTAGGTTCACATTATTTCATCTAATTTTAGAATGAAAATATAAAAAGGAAGCTTTTTAACTATTCTACGTCGACTGTACTGTTTCATATGCAGCACAAGACAACCCCTTTTCCCTCAGCAGCCAAAACAGTGTGGATACTCAGTGCGCTAAAATGTCACTCTAATCTTAGGACAAACAGCAAGGAATCATTTCCAGAATTCAGTGTGTCCCATACTTCCTTCCTTCCCTCCCAAATCTTCAGGCAAAAATGCCAAACATTTTTTGACTCAGATTCTTCTCTCTGTGTCACAGATGGTAACCAGATTCCTTAAACCAAAGATGAAGCCTGGTCAAAAACTTCCAAGCACATGTTCAACAACAATGAGAGTAAAATTGAAAACAGGATATTTCTAGGATGTTCAGGACATAAAGAGTCAGAACTTACATTATACGCCCCTCAGGAAAGCACTATTTGCCAAGTTTTTAAGATAGTAGCCAATGACTTAAAAACCCAGAATTTTCTGCAAATACAAATTTCTTCTCTTTCCTTCTCTTCAATTTGAGAAGCACTATGAATTCCTTTGATACCTGATACCTCGTCTTTATGTAATAACTCTGAAGATAAACCCTCTAACTGCTTTCCACTTATTAACAAATTAGTTTCAAACTTCACTTCATAACATTTATAACAGTGTGTCTTTGAACATACACTACCAATGGTAATTCTCCCAACTTCATTTTGGATGTACGTGCATGCGTGTGTGTTTGAATGTGTGTGTGTGTGTGTGTATGCGTGTGTGTATGTGTTTGAATGTGTGTGTGTGTGTAATTCTAAACTTTCCAAAGTATCAAAGGGGCATGATGAAACTCTTTTAAGTGTCAAATAAAATTTCTTTTAATTCAATTCAATTTCCTGGCATTCTTTCAGAAGAATAAGAATGGCTGCATGTGAGCATCACCATTTTTTTTCTTTCAATTTCATGGCACAAAAAAAAAAATATTCCTGAAGAGAAAGTGGAAAACGAAACCCCACTGGCTCCCCTCTGGGCACAGCAGTTACACCTACCTCAGCCACAGTGTCGGTCTGGGAGCCAGCATCGCAGAACTGCTGCACCGACCCAGAATCACCCAGAGCTCCTGCACTGGGGGTGAAATCAGGCATGAAGTCACTAATGGAGCAGCTATTCTTGAAGCTATCTGTAAGCTTGGCCAGGCTCTGAAAAAGAACGACAAAAGCTCCTTGAGTTAGGATGATAGTTTCCCATCCCTTCCAGCTTGAGGTCCACAGCCTTAGGATTAAAAAGGTTATCTTCCTCACTCTCCCATTGTCATTGGATTTTTGTGTGTGTGTGTGTGTGTGTGTGTGTGTGTGTGTGTGTGTGTGTGTGGTACTGAGGATCAAACCCAGGGCCACTACAATGTGCTACATCTCCAATCCATTTTTTTGTTTTGATTTTGAAACAGGATCTCATTAAGTTACTTTACCCAGGCTGGACTCGAACCTTGTAATCTTCTTGCCTTAGTGCCGTAAGAGTGCTAGGATGACAGGCTTATACCACCGGGCTTAACTTTCATTAGAATTAAAATATATGTCACCATGTCAAACTTTAGTATAATTCTTAGCTATTTAAATGAGATGGTGACTGGGTCCCGGAAGCACATGAGTAAAGCAGGCAACAATGATGAAATTACTTTTACTGTCTTTTAAACTGTCATGTTTCCTGAAGAAAAGAACAAGCCTTCTTATCCAAAATGGCCAATCTGTAAATGAGATAGAGATGTCTGCCACCAGGGGATTTTCATACAAAAACCACTGCAGATGAAAAAAACAACTGTGAGACTCTGTCTCAAAATAAAAAATAACAAATAAAAATGACAAGGGATGTAGCTCAGTGGGAAGGTCCTGAGTTCAACACCAAAAATACAAAGAGCTATCAGACAATGCTTATGTTATTTTTATAACTTGAATTTACAATCATAATTCTACATGGTTGAGCAAAAAATAACTCTATAAAATAATCTTACATGCTATTATTAGTTGGCCAAAATCAGAATAAGTATGGACTCTGGCACACGAAGCCCCCTTTGTGTGGACGCTGAAGAGAAATCTGAACTTTCAGCATTTCGTATAGACTTCTGAACCTATTTGCCATTAACAACAATACTGCACACACTGAAAGAGGAATGCACAAATGTACCAAACTCATGTAATTGGCTCTAAACTGACACAAAGGCTTCTGGGGAGGAGTCAGTCATGGTAAGTTCATAGGATCAAGACAAAACAACTTAATAGAAAAAAAGGGGAGAAACTGGATAGCTTTTCCCAGGACCGAACACTGGTTTCACAGATGACAAGGTGGGGAGCCCTGCTTTACCACGTGGGGCACATCCATACCACCTGGCTCGCCCTGGGGATTGGCTAGGATGGTCTAGACAGTGGACATTGGGGATCTTGCCCAATGCTGCACACAGGGAACTCAGAAAATGGTAGCTGCCCTAAGGGCTACCAAGTGTACCAAAAACTCTAACACTGGCCCCCGATCTAGCATTATCTGGAAAGACCATTTGAAATACAGACCTCTAGGCCCCACATCCTGAAACTCTAAATCAGCAGGTGTGGGGTAAAAGCTGGCAAAATGTATTTTAAGCGGCACCATGGACACTGTCCGTAAGTCCCTTATGGGCCTTTGACATCATGAAGCCAAGCAAGGGAGCTATTTGTACAACTGTCTCATTTTTGTCTGTACCTCACAGCTTTACCGTATATGTATTCTGAGTCATAGACTATATAGAATCTAAACAAACATCTATTGGGCACTAGGTGCTTCCTTAGGGTACAGAGCAAAATAAAAGCCATAACATAAAGAAGTGAACACATTCCAGAGCCAAGGAGAAAGACCAGATACATCCATTTCTGAAACTAATGGAAACAAGTGTTCAAGAGGCAGAAAGCATAGAGCAACATAAAGCTACAATTATCCCACGATACAATTCAAATGTATCCATACAGTAAAATATTAGGTAGCCATATCAAACAATGAGAATCTCTCAGGAATGGATAAGGGTACAGGACATTACTGTCACGCGGGGAAGCTACAGCAGAACAGTAGCCTAGTCCTAATTTGGTGTGAAGGCCTTTGAATGTGTACTCACATTTTCTTGTTTTTGCATCTGCATAGACATTGGAAGGTTATACATGAAAGAAATAAAAGTAGTTATGGGAAGTGGAAGAATGAGACAATAGCAAGACTGCATATTATCTTACACATTTTGAACTATCTGGATTTTTAAGAACACGAATTTATAAGCTGTGATTGAAAATACGGCAAATGTTATCTTTTTTTAAAAATTACAGTCAAAGATGCATGGCCATTAATCCTCCTCAAAAATCCTCTCCCTTGCTTTGCATACACTCATCCCAACTTTTGGACACTTGCTAAAGCAGTTCTGGAAGTCCTCTTTCTCTTTCTGGCGTCTCTTTAGTTGCACTGATGTAGCTGCCTTGGTGCACTGAAATGATTCAAAGTGTTGACCTTTCATGGTCATTTTGACTTTGGGGAAGAGTTAGAAGTAACAGAGTGCCAGATGCAGTGACTAAGGTGGATGACGTTTTTACGAGCTTGCCTTTCCATTGGGTGGTGCTCAACAGAAGCAGTCACTTGGGGTTTTCTTGTTTTGTTTTGTTTTGATCATACCATGTAAAGATACTTGGGAAAGAGGACGTCCAGAATTGCATCAGAAAGTGGCAAGAATAATGGGAAAAGTGTGTTCCAAGTGAGGGGGGTATTGTGAGAGAGATTAATTGCAATATGTCTTTTAATAAAAAATTTTAAATTAATTTAAATATTCACCATATACTTTAATCATCCTTTATATCACCCATTGTCACAAGGTGAAGTGTGCCCCCACCAAAAGATGTGCTTAAGTTGTGACCTCTGGAACCTGTGAATGTGATCTTATTTGGAAACAGGGTCTTTCCCAGATGTAATCTAGTTAAGAGGAGGTCATACTGGATGAGTGTCTTGATAGGAAGAGGAAATTACAGCACAAAGACATTGGGAGAAGGCCACATGACCACATAGGGTGACACTGGAGTGAGGTGTCTACAGGTCAGGTGAGGTCAAGAGCCAAGGAAAGACCTTACCCACCACCTCAGCCCCG
Source organism: Ctenodactylus gundi (assembly GCA_004027205.1). NCBI lineage: Eukaryota > Metazoa > Chordata > Mammalia > Rodentia > Ctenodactylidae > Ctenodactylus > Ctenodactylus gundi. Next base: position 6,375 of record PVKB01005214.1, read on the forward strand.
TAACCCCGGTTTTCACCAACATCTGGGCTTTGGACTTCTGGCACCCAAAACCGGGAGAGGAAATTTCTATTGTTCAAAGTTTGTGTACTTTATTATAACAGCAACAGGAAATTAGTACACTTATTTAAACATAGGTGGGTATGCATGCAGCACACACACATATACTACATATGAGTTTCATAGACAGTACATGTATAATGTGTGCAATAGATAAAAGCTAGGCAGGCAAGTAAATGGGCAGGCTCTGGCAGGGGCACCTCTGGCCCTCACCTGCATCAGGTCCCGCCGCTCCTTCTCACCGGTACAAATGGCTTTCTTGATGGTGCGGAGCTCATTCATGATTGCCTGCGCCTCATCCAGTTTGTAGTTGGTATGAGCACTTGACATCTTTCGATCGATCCTGGTTAGAAATGAAAGATCAGAGTCATTTCATGCAGACCACAATATTCCTTTAAATGACTACCACCAAAACCTAAATACTTCATAGAAATGTAAGAAATAGTTCAAAGCAATGTTTTGCCAGAAAAAAAAGAGAGACCCCCATGGAAGTTCCGTCCTGGTGATCACAGAGACCTAGGGCTTTGCTTGTAGGCTGCTGTAGAAAAGAATACCTGGGGGGCTGAAGGAATGGCTCAGAGGTTAAAGTGCTTGCATAGAAAGCACCTGAGTTCGATTCCCCAGCACTACATTAACTGGGTGTGGTGGCACACGCCTATAATCCCAGCACTTGGGAGGCTGAAGCATGAGGATTGCCATGAGTCTGAGGCCAGCCTGGGTTCCACAATGAGTTCAGGACCAGCCTGGACCATAGAGCAAGACGCTGTCTCAAAAAAAAAAAAGAATACCTGGGACCTCAACAAAGGAGCAGCCAACCACACCAATGTCTAGGCAGACGCAAAAACAAAAATGTGAGTACACATTCAAAGGCCTTCACACAAAACCAGGAGTAGGCTACTGTTCTGCTGCAGCTTCCCCATGTAACAGAAATGTCCTGTAACAGATGAGAGTGTATACCCCTCTCCCTGCAAGGATGGCCAATTGTTCGGTATTTATCCCTAGCATCCCCCAGGTTAGTGGTCAAAAATGTTTATGAAATAAACCTATCAGTGAGGTCTGCATACAAGAAAATATATGGGGAACAGGGGGAATTAGGAAGCTTTCAATAATGGTGCCATGCACAAAGAAGGTGAAAGCTGTTAAATTTCCTTTAGCTCTTTTGTTTCATTCTAGCTCTCATTTACCACTCCCTCTCTCCCCTACGCAACTCCTCAATCATCTCCTCGAACCCAAACGTCCATCCACTCACTCTTCTCTCCTTTCTTTCCTGTCTCCATCCATCTTTCCTTCCCTCCATGCTTCCGGCCAACCCATATACACATAGGCCTGACTTCAGGTGGTGGAAACAGACCACAGGACAGGATAACACTTGGCTCTGCCTTCAAAGAGCAGACAGCCTCAGGAGCACGTCGTTTGTCACGTCTCCCATACCTAAGTCCCCAGGCTTAGAAGCCCTTGGGGCTAAGGAACTTGGGAAACTACTTCCAAAAATGGAATGGATTCCTTCCCTGGGAAGCAACTAGCTGGCTTTTCAGGTTCCAGGCCCACCATTATACAGGTTCTACTTCTATATGTTTCCCACACATTATCCTGAAAATCGAGATTGTTAACTGCCTTGTTTCTCATTCACACAATCCTGCTGGCATTCCAGACCTGTTACTAACCTTGGGACTTGGGGCCAGTCATTTCATTTCCTTAAACGTCTTTTTCTCATGGGAGAAAAACTAAATCTGCCAATGCCACTACCTTATTATTATCAGCAATTTCCTTGCCACATGTGTCACAACTCACAGTAGAACTCAGCACCAGTGTTGACCTGAGCATTCTTGGGACAAGAGAAGGAGAAATACAAGAAGCAGGAAAGTGTCCCCTTGTAGGGAGAGGGCACTAGGGATCCCAGCATTGCTGTGACTGCTATTAGCCATAACACAGTATTTATGAAGGCTGTTCCTGAGCCTTGTCCCATAAAAAGCAGATGCAGATACACTGTGGGACCTCATGGGTAGAATGATGACACCCACCCCTAAATCTCACCCAGCCTGAACCCACAGGCACGTCCATAATGGGGCAGTTATAGATGCGTAGGTTTCTGGGACACACACTGCCCCATTCCTACAAAGCAAAATTATGTATTTATATATTTTATAAGAAAATATGTGATTTTTAGCTATATTGTTCTATGTGAAATGTTAAAATTAATGAGTGTGAACTAAAGTTTGGGCTCTGGACATAGTTTGTCATTTTTCCTTGCTCTCTACAAATTCTTACTCTGGTTCCTTCTCAAGTTACCCAAATGATTGAGATGGTTAACTCTGTAACACCTGGAAGATCATCATGAGTTTTAGTGAAAAAATAAAACAAGTTCCCAGTGCAATATCATTGGTCATTTGGTGACTACAGCCAAAACAGCAGCAGTGAGCACAAAAGCCCTCTGTACATTTTCAAAATCAACCCCACATCTACCACAATGGGAGGCTCTCCCACTGCCTGCATGGACCTTATGCAGAACCACAAGCCAGGATAGTCACAAACACTCCATCTTGTACTTTCTTATCTTTCACAACTTCAAAACAAAGTCAGTATCATTTGCACAGGCACTCTGTGTGGCTGAATAGTGTGATAGAAAGGACATGAGGATAAAATGGGGAACCAGCAGGCCAAATACAGACTCCTGGGGCCATGCTGTAAGTGACCCTCTACAAGAGGAACTGGGAAATTTGTTGATACAACAGCCAGCTCCCAGAACCACAACACCAAAAGCACCTCTTCTTATACTAATTACTGTTTTACAGGAGACATTTTGTAACAGTCACCATTAAAACAAGTGCTATGATCTCTGTACTTGTAAATAACTCGTGACTTGACAGCAGAAGTGTTTTGACTCCATGTCTAGCTCAACAGCTCACAATGAGGTGAGATCCCTCGTAGAGAGCTGTCACTTTGGGCTGGGTATAGCTCAATGATGGAGCATGTGCCCTTGCACATGTGAGGTCCTGGATTCCTCTCCCAACATCAAAAAAAAAAACAGTGTCTTTTGAGGGCCATTCATCTCAGAGGGATCTCAGAAACACCAAGATACATGATGTAGGATGACAAAACAGAGGGAACATACATGTCTGTTTCCATTGTTGATGCTCTAATCAAGAGTCTAACACAAAGCAGACAGAAAAGGCCCTACACCTTAAAGGACTAATTCTACCAAAGAAGTCACCAAGCTTTCTTTGCAGAGAAAATCTAGGCTTATTTGCATAATAATGTCAATATATCAAGTACCTGCTAGGGGATAGGGTCTTGATGCATGCTTTATGCTTGGCCCATTGTTCAAACCCCTCAACAACCTTACATGGTAAGCATAGTCTTCTTGGATTTCATAATGAAGATGCCGAGGCTCAGAGCAATTAACTAAGTGTCCCGATGACAATATCTGGCAGAGCAGAAATTCAAGACCACACATTCTGACTCTGGAGCCTGCACAGGATGATGGAGCGGCAAGAACCCTTTCTGCTGAGAGTGACGTCCCTCACCTTCCTCCGAGTGGCCAATGTGGGTTGGGATTTTTTTTTTTTTAATAAGAGCAAGTTAGATCCCACAGAACACAAAATGCTTCCATTTCCTAACTGTGATTAATTATTTACCAAAGGCATCAGAATGCATTAGAACTGCTTTTTCCCTTCTCCACAATTTACTTGTGAGTTCTGTCTTTTAAAACAAAAATCCTTACAACACCCTGGTCAAGTTCAGATGGCATGCGCAATGATTTGGTATTAGCTGAAAAAAAAAATCAATGTGCTCCATTTCACAAAAACAATTATAATATCTGTAACTTTCAAAGAGCTTTCTTACGATGTTTTTAATTTCAATTAAGTGTATTAGTCAGTGTTTAGCCTATACTTTGCAGATAACAGGTTAGAAAGTGTTAACTCCTCAGGAAGAATAAAAGGCAATACTGACAAGGTAGAAGTTACAGTGCAATGTGAACTCAGCACACAGGCTCAGTCTTTACTTTTCCACCTGCTACATTTTGTATGCAGCTGGAGGGAGGGTCAGTGCTTGCCTCTGGTCTTGCAGCTGCAATGATACAGTGAGCTCTGTAGATATGGTCCTCACACCAGCACTGGGTTAGAAATACTCTCAAAATCCAGTCACATATTATAATAAAAATGTTAAAGGAAGTCATACATTAACTACTACACATCATGCATTTTACATGTGGCCCAAGACAGTTCCTCTTCCCTTGAACAAAAAAGGGCAAACAGGAAAAAAAATAAAAAATAAAAACAGCAGGTAGCACATTGGGCACACCTGTCTTAAGGCTACCTACACACCCAGCCAAATGTCCCAAAGGGGGTTCTTTATGGCTTATTTCAGAAGAGGTGGGTTAGAGCAAAAAGGAAGAGATAGAACTGCAGATAAGGAACCTCATGGAGCTAAACAAGGCACTTTGGAGATGTTTATCATGACCTCTGCCTCCTAAGGCCCCAAGGCCTCCATATTTATTGCTCAGTTGAAGATGTCAAGAGATGCCTAGTGAAAACAAGCGTATAGCCAAACAGCTTCTTAGCTTCTTTTAGAGTAAGCCAAATACCTCCTTAAGGCCACAGCATGGAGAAAAGGGCTGCCAGGCCTCCAAAGACATTCCATTTTAATACCACAGACTACGACCCAGAAGAATGGAAAGTTTTGTTACAACGTCTACCTTTTACATCAGCAGCTCTGGCCAGAGCCTTGCCTAAACCTCCAAAAGCTTCTGGCAGATTTCTGTCAACAGCAGGTCCTGGTGGAGTGCTGGACCTGTCCCTCAGCAGGGACAATGCTCTTCTTGTTCCCACCCCCATTTCTGTGTGCTCCACTGTTATCGAGGCACTGCCAGGGTTCTTATTTGAGCTGTGCCTTAGGGATCCCATGTTCGCGGGACACTGTTCACTAGGGCTTTTCTAACTGTGGACAAGGCCAGGCTGTTAGGAAGCATTTTATCCTCCCAGATCAAGAATTCTCACAGCTAATAAGGCCTCCTATGATGTCAAGTACTCAGAAACGTGGAGTCTTTCTTATTTAAGGAGACAAATGGGCGCAACTCCATTCATCCCACCACAACAGGGGAGCTCCCCCAAATGATTAGAAGGCTGGAAGGCAAGAGGCTTACTGGTGGCTAAGAGCATACCCTGTGAAGATTGTTACTGCCGCACCTGGTGGACACCCCTTCTTGTGATATGAATAGCAGTACTGAGTAAGAAGACTTCGCAAAAATGAGGCCAAAGCACAGCATAACATAAAATGCAGAGAAGAAAATGCCAGGGGAAGTTAGTAAGGGGACCACACTTACTCACACAGGCATCCCTCAGATCCTCGCAGCCAGGCACAACTTTTGGCAGAAGATAGATCTGCTCTTGCTCAGAGGTTCTCAGCATCAAACAATGACATGAACTATGTGACAGATACCAGCAGCAAGAGTAGTGACAGCAGCCATTCCACACAGCACCTGGCTTGAGGTCCCTCCGTTCCACAGGGCCCCACCCAGTGTCAGGAACTGTCTGGGTCCTCAAGATGGAGCAGAGAATAAGGCAAAGTCTTTGTCCTCATGGAGTATCACTGGTCAAGGAGAAGGCCAACGAAAAATGTACTAGTGGGTCAGGCCGTGGTCAGAGTTTTGAAGAAGATGAAGCCAAGTAAGAGACAGACAGTGTATGACAGAGAGAGCACCTTTCTAGATGGGGTGGTTCAACACTGACTTTAGCAAGAGGGTGCTGGCCACACGCCCACATAAGGGAGACGAATGTAGGTGAAAAAGCACTGCAGGCACAGGAGCTGTGAGTGCTGATAATAAACGCAGGATGTGTTGGGCATGCTAGGAGGCCAAGAGAGTGGTCAGGGCACCGGCAGAAGTGAGTGAGGGGAAAATGATCTCGGGCTAGAGGACCAGTTGTCAAGGGGCTGTCTTATTCTGAGTGAACAAAAAGCCACAGGAGGGTCAAAGGCATAGGAAACATTTAAAAGAATCTCTGTGGTCACCACGTGAACATGGTGAGTCATAATAGCGGCTCAGCTCAGAGCGGTCACAGTAGAAACTGTGAGAAGGATCTGGTGCCAGGTGTGGAAATATTACACCACGAACAACGGATGTGGTAACAAGGCGGTCAGAGCAACATTCCAGCCATTGCACCAGCGCTTGGGGACATTATAGGTGGCATGGCAGAAAAAGGAGTAAATGTCACATAAGCATGAGAAATTCAGAGGGAAGACATGCTAAATGAGCTTCTACGCTGCATGAAGACTCTGAATCTAATGCAGAAGGGATGCTCCCCACATTCTTAGAGTGCTCAACCCATTCTTTGGGCCACTTGCTTGAGAGACTGTATGCACTTAAGCTCTGTTTCCTTCCATTTGCCTCCGAACACTAGTAATAACTCATATTAAAGTAATTTTTGAAATTCAGCTTCAAAAACTTGAGAACAATGGAGTTCAACAGATCTTTCAGTGGATCAGCTCAGTTTTTCTGGAAACTTCAGGGGGGTTTTTTGTTTTTGTTTTTTGAGACAGGGTCTTACTCTATACGTCAGTTTAGTCCTGAACGCACTAGGTAGCCCAGGCTGGCCTGAAACACATGGGCATTACTCCTGCCTCAGCCTCCCAAGTGCTGAGAACACAGGTATGTACCACCAGTCTGACTTATACAGTGCTGGGGGAAACTGAACTCAGGGCCTTGAGCTTTCTGGGCAAGTGCTTTAATGGCTGACCTATTTCTTTGGCCAATAGTTTTCCTTTTTTTACCTAAGTGATGCTCATATTTTCTGAAGACCTTCATGGAGGACTGCAAGAGAAATGCAAATTAGCACCACACTGAAATACTATCTTTTTCCAATTAGACAAAAAGATGAAGATGCCAAAGCTTATCAACATATTCTCCTGGCAAAGCCATTGAAAATGGGAACACAGCTGGGCACAGGAGCGCACAGCTATAACCCCAGCACGCTGGGAAGCTATGGCAGGAGAGAAAGAAACACAGACAGACAGACACACACACACACACACACACACACACACCCTACACACACAGCCCACACGGCAGCAGCGGGAATGCAAAACCATACAACTCCTAGAAAGGGGAAAATGGTACCATCCCATGCTACAGCAAATGTATTCACTCTCTGACCCAGCAAGCCCATATTTAGAAACTTCTCCGGAAGGACACACATGCACAGCTCAGGTGAAAATCAGAAGGGCAACATAGTGTAAACAGACACAGCAGACCAACAATCTCCACAGCACACACGCAAAGGCAAGCAGAAAGTACATGCTCCCCAACAGACATGATACCACTATGCACAAAACATTCTTACTAAAAAGACAAAGAAAACAAAAAGAAATTAAACTTTAGTCAGAAGAAGGCTCTCAGACTATTTCCACTCATGTACATAAATAACAAAAAGGGACAGAAGAACATTTTTGGCAACGCCCCACAAATTCAAGCAGCAAAATTCTCCAGGAACAGCAAATTACTTTCTTTAACAAATAAGTTATTAGGATAACAAAAAAAGAAAAGAGAGAGAGAGATGAAAAGGTTTCATATCTACCAAAGACACTGTGTAGGCCTCATATGAAACTGGACCCAAAGACAAAAGAGAAATGAGGTGCTCACTGGAGAATGGATGCTAAGAGTGGGGTACGGGTCTTGCTGTTAGGTTTTCCATAGCTTCAGAGGGAACATTTATCAGTGAATGTCTATCTGGGATTTGTTGAATAAGGGACTGAGAGGGTCTGAGGGCATGGCTCAGTGGTTAGAGTGCTTTTTGCCTAGCATGCTCAAGACTTGGAGTTCAATTCCCTAGTACTATATAAAAATTACCCAGGCACAGTGGCACACACCTTTAATCCTAGCTGTCGGGAGGGAGGCTGAGGCGGAATTGCTGCGAGCCAGCCTGGGCTACATGGTGAGTTCAGGACCACCGCGGACTACTAAGCAAAACCATGTCTCAAAGGGGGGTTGGGATGGGAGCTTAGGGAATGGGACAGGGACACACATAGGCCAAGACTGGCCACTGTGTGGCTGAGACAAGCTGAGGAGTCCAGGAGGGTTTCACTACTTTTGCTTACGTTTGATCTTTTCCACCACTGAAAGTTTATATATATATAATACATATGCACAAGTATCCATCCTATCAATAATCCAGGGAATACAGCCATGGTCCAGTCCCTTCCACAAATATTAATGACATATAGAGATTTTTTTTTTAAATACAAAAGGTTCTTTTTCCTCACTTGGACTCAAGCATAATGATGGATTTCCTTGCTACCCAGGAAATTCACCAAGATAAACAAGGCAAATTTAAAATGTTATAAGCAGCCAAACTTCGGGTGAGGTGCTCTGGAAAAGAATATGCAGAGGACTCTGGGAAGCACCAACAGCACAAAGTATTCTGGAGGAATACTCAGCCAACTCCAATGGCTGTTGGTAAGAAAATCAGGGAAGCTGTGCATGTGTGGACAACAGCTCGTGCTATGTGTGCTTAGGGTCAGGATTTCACAATGGAGCAAAGTAATCGTATTTTCGGTGGAAAAAAAAAGAGTTTTCAAGCTTTCTCAATGAATAATATAAATGTTCTAGTTTTCATACAAACACTAAAAGGGCGGATTTTGACACCATAAAAATAATGAGGTTGTTTCATCATCTGCCTGCGGAAGTCAGAGAAAGGCTACCAGCTTAATTTTCACTTATAAAGGATTTTAGAGTGACATAAATGTTCACATTTTCTCCTTTTCCTGTGAGGCTGTGTCACAGCACAAAATAGGGATGCCATGACAATGCAGTTGCAAAGGGAACAGAGGCAATGTGGTAAATTAAACCTCAGAGCTAGGAAAAGCAGCCTGGCCCCTTGGCAGGTTGCTCGGCTTCTGGTGGGGCCCTCAGGACCAAGGCCAGGTCCAGTGCCTTCCTTGTGACTCCTGGCCTCCCCAGGGAAGGGTGGGCATTTCCGTGGGCTCTGGTGGGCATGAAGAGCCTTCCCTTGGCAAGGGGCAAGTTTACAATCACTGTTCCCAAGCGTGGGTTCATGCTAATGAGAGCAGAAAGAAAATACAAATAACACTGCCCTTCTCTCTTCCAAGAGCACAACTCATACTCCATGTTGGCCATGGGCATAGAGTCGGACCTCCTGCTGCCCTGCCCGTGTCCCAGGAGGAACAGAGGCCGCCTTTTCCTACTCTAGTTGTAGCAGCGACCACAAGTGCCAGAGATAGACTTACTTCCCACCAAGGCCAAGGGGAAGGCAGTTTTCTCAGTCACTGGCACATTTTTCTTTCTAACCTATTAGGTCTTAAGTTGACATTACAATATAACCTTTGTCTTAAAATCGGAAAATGAAGCAGCTCGCAGTGATGGAACCTGGAAAAAGAAGCAGGCACTGAGCACAGAGTCCCAGGGAGAGGGCATAGTTAGTGGGGAAATACAAGCTTTGGCCTCCTTGGGAGGCTCAGAGCTGTTGTGTAGACTTAAGATTGTGCCTGAACTTCAGTCACCTTCACAAGTGACAGTGAAACTGACTTCAACCTCTAGCGTGAAATTTCAAATTATCGATACCAAACAGTATGGACAGAAAGCGCCAATGGAGCTTAAGGGAAGCAGAAAACTAATCTCCGATGCAACTAGACAGTCGTGCAACTTTGAATGTCCTAACAAACCAAATTACTTCCTTGCCCTTTGTCTCTGCCCATCCTCTTAGCAGAAGTGACACAGATTCTACAGCCATAACACACACAGAAGCATCCTAAGAAATATCAGTATCTGGAGGCTGGCTTAACTGCACAGAGTAAATGACAGATCACGGGTCAGCGCACTGGGAAGTACTGTAGCGAGTGGATAAAATGAAAAGCAAAACCAATACCTGGTTCTCAAAATGCAGCTTGATTTACTTAAGGAAAACCAAAGGTGCTAATCAACTAGGGCTAATTAAAGGACCCTCAGATTATAGATCCAAAGCACAGAAAAATACACACAAATATATTGCTGAGTAACAGCAGAGAAAGCAAAAAACAGTGTCTTCACAGGAATTAAGACCATACTAAATATGTTAACAAGCTTATCCAAACCACCTGCAGGGGGCATGGTAGCGTTTCCGAATAAACCATTATCTGCATCATCTGATAACAGCCCTGAGGGTCAATACCAGAGCAAGCCAAACTCCTCCAGACCCCATCCACATCATCTTTCTATTGTGTCTCTCTTGGATCTTAGATGCCCCTAATTAAAAAAAAAAAAAAAACAGACAGATGGATTCTGAACCAACTCAATCCTGGCCAGTCTCCACCTAATGTTAAAAAATAAGGTTTGCCCAGTTCTTACCCTCTACATGAGGCTGACATAATTACGCGTGTCAAACACATTTATCACCATTCCATAAAGTCATGGTCAGCACAACTGTTATTGCGTGTGCACCCACAGAATAAAGCATGATATTTTACCCACTTTTATCAATCAGGGCACTATGCAGATTCCTGCCCTTGTGGAAGGCTCACTACTTACCAGGTGCAGTGGCTGCCCACTAGACAATTTAGCATAGTCATCCCTGTTATGGGCTATGTATTTGAACACCTGCCCCAGGTTCTTATGTTAAAACCCTACTCCCGAATGTGGCATTTGGAAATAGGGCCCTTGGGACATAATTAAATTTAGATTTCATCATGAGGGCAGGGTTCCCATGATGGGATTAGTAACCTCAAAAGAAAAGGAAGAGCAACCACAGCTCACTCTCTCTTGGCCATGTGAGGACACAGTGACAAGGTGACAATCTGCAAGTCAGGAAGTGGGTTCCCACCAGGAATGGAGTCTTGGACTTCCAGCCTCTGGAACTGTAAAATAAATGTCTACTATTTGAGCCACTCTGTCCACGCTGTTTTCTTATAGCAACTTGGATGGACCAAGATCCTCACCATTTACAGATGAGAAGAATCAATATACTTTATGAAATTTATTTTTTTCAGACCAACACTATCACCATTCGTAAAATAACACCTTTTATTTATTAAATTTTCTGGGTCACTAAAGCTCACTAATTTTAAGTAATTTGTCTAGGGGGAATAAAGTTGTAACTGTAAAGACATAAGCAGGAGGAAGACTCACACATGAGAACCTCCAGTAGCATTTTCTGTGATGATGAAAATCTATGGCCTGTGCAACTCCCCAATGAGCCACTGGGCCCAGCAGTTGTAGCTTCCAAATGGGAATGCCTGCAGACATTTGCAGTTGTCACATTAAGGGGCTAATTGCTACTGGCAGCTTAGGTGGAGGCCAGGGATGCTGCCTATAGTGCACAGGATGGCCCGCACACAAAGATACCTGGTCCCAAATGTCACTAATGTCATGGAGAGGAAAGCAGGCATTATTCAGATGCTACTGAACACTTCAGATGCGGCTGTTGAGATTGGGAAACTAAATTTTTTTAAAAAATTTTTTTTAAAATTTTTGATTTAGATTTATTTTGAGAATAAAAACGTTTAAGAGGATAACAAAAACCCCATTTTAAAGGTATTCAAAGTCAAGTCTTGGACACTGCAGCTATGGTTTTGTTCCCCAAGTAATTCCACTTAAAGGGATAAAACATCTTCAGCTCATGCGTAGAACTGGGAGATAAGAAGCACAAATAAAGGCATGAATGCAAAGGGCACTGAGCTTTTGGACCACATCCAGGTACCACTTGGGTCAGCACAAGAGGGAATCAGAAGAAACACTCATCCGCATGCGCAGGCAACTCACTCTTGCAGGGTCTCCACGCCCTTTTCTTTGTACTGCAGCTCCTGCTTCATCTGGGCCAGCTCTCGTTTTAATCTGGAAAGCTAGAGACAGATTATGTTTATTTTCTAAAATCAATTTGTGAAAAAAAATTATTTCTACAGTTGGTGTAAGTGCAATCATCTAAGTTTCTACTCAGCATGCAATTCCATGGATTGTCTATTCTGCCTGCAAACTTCCATTCACACATCTAAAACCACCACTTTAGAAGAATAGCCTTGCTTTTATATGGAAGCCCCTGTCTGCTGTTGACGGGCCCATCCCCAAGTGAGAACTAGTAATGATTTTCTTTTTTTAAGAATTTACGTATTTCAATCAGAAAACTCAAAATACTTCATCATCTTTCCTTCTACTTACTACTCATATATGGATATTACCTAGGAAAATGTTTCTAAAAAACCTGACTTAGTTACCCGGTGACTGACTGACTGACTGTGTCTGTCTGTCTTTCTTTCTCCTACAGAATAAACTCAAGGCCTTTACACTGAGCTACATCCCCAGTAATCCTTGTTTTTCAAATGGGGTCTCATTAATCACTAAGTTGTCTAGCCTGGGCTTACACTTGTGCTCCTCCTGCCTCAGCCTCCCAGAGTGTTAGGATTAAGGTGTGTGCCACCATGCCTGACCTGGTAAGCTTCTTTAACTGAATTTTGAATCTCTCTGGGCCTAGATCAAACCAGAGTTTGTACTTCTGCAAAGTTCCCCAAGAGTTGTTGTTTGCTGAACTAAAATGTGAGAACTACTGCCCTAAAAGGCACACCCTGGTCCAGGGACCAGTGCATCTGAAGAGGAGGCTTTACTGCCATAATGTCTCCCACGCCTTGTCATGAACGAGACACAAGCAACCAAGACAAGGGTGCACAGGACTAAAACAAGGTGATGCTTGGGGATCCTAGGCATCACTAGGGAATGAACATGAGAGATTTTCTACTCAAACACAATTGCAGGAGCCACTAATTTTTTTAGGACTGGTCACCCAGAGGAAAAGGACAGCTGCTTAAACCGCCCAGTGACAGGGTCGGCATCCTGCTACTACAGGAAAGCAGCCTGCTAAGCTTGGGCCATGAAGTCACCATGTCTTTCTCCATGGCTGGTGATCCAACCCCAGGAAATACACACAGAGATACATGTTACTTTTCCCCCAACTTTCAAATGAAACTTTTTCTATTGGAAAAAAAAAGGTAGAATGTAAAACAAAGTAATAATTCATGGAATTGAAATTCTTACTAAAATATGACTGTCAGAGGCACTGACAACCACAAAATGACCATACTAACATGACATATAAAACATATGTCATGGTTCTACTTGGCAAAAACATCAGTTTTACTTACTCTATCCCGACGACCTGCTATTTCTGCTTTAATTTGGTGTGGGTCATACTTCGTATTTGCTGAATATCCAGAGAAGGCTAAACAGAAAGAAAAGAGGTTATTTTATCCAGGATTCTCTAAATTCTGTAAGTGCACGTAAGGAGCTTCTGATTTGCCATATTAAATAGTTAATTCTAAGTCTCAGATTTGCAAGTGGGTGTTGGCTCCTAGATGATTAACATTTGCAACCTCAAATCTTCTTGATGTTTGATTTTTGTATCAGAATTTTCTACATGATCCCACAGAAGAAAATAGATGAGTGTAAGTAAATCAAAATTCTGTTTATTTCTCCTATGTATCTGTTAGCATTAAGAAACATACATACACAAGGAAAAAAAGAGGTATGATTATGGTATGAAAAACTGGTCTTACTATGTGTGTGGTACATGCGGTATGAATCCATTTTTACTTTCTTTTCCGCTACAGACACGGAAGTCGCTGAAGGATAGAACCAAAAGGTTAACTGTGGTTATTCTCTGTGCTTGCATTACAAATGATTTGATCTTTATTTTCTTCACATTTATTATTCTCCAGATGAATAATTTTTTTACAAAGAAAGAAGACACTAACAAAGTACAAAATTTTAAAAGGACAGCTTTCCAGTTGTGTCAGAAGCAGGCAGGCTTAGGTATGGCTACCCCCTCGAGATGTCAATTCCCTCAAAGCAGAGATGAGGTGCTGTTGATGGACGGTTAGCTCAAATAGACCACAGAACTCTAGGCTTTCTTCAACAGTGCAGTGCACATGTTAATACTTTTATAGGCACAGTGTCACTTTACGAATGGCTAATTCCTGGGTGAATAAGCCCCACAGAGCTGTTTATGTGCTATACACAGTGCCAATTTCAGTCCACACTGAGAGCTTTGAGCCTTTCCCAGTGTCTCAGCAGCTGGAGTGGCCAGGGGCTGTGTCTCATTTCTACCACCCCTATACCTCTCCACATTGCTTGTGTTTGATGTTTCCATCTCCCTTCTTCAGGCATTTGCAGCCACGGGCTTTTGACACAGCTTTTGACACAGCTGCACTGTGACAACTCAACTTCTCTTCCTAGCTTGGCTGTCTTCATCTGTGAGTCACTCCCACACTTGTATTAACAGTTTCCTGGTTATTGTCCTCAACATGCCTGCAGGACCAGGGCCCTTCCATTTCTTCTCTGATCTGCCTATCTAAGGATAGACTGTGGCATAGTTAACTTAGGTGCTTACAACTACCAACTAATTCAAAATCTCTAACTACACTGGAAACGATGGCTCGAAACTGTTAAGTAGCTTACGCAGTAAGATTATTTAAAACCTCAATTAGAACCACATCCAAAGTTAATTTGAGCAGTTTAGATCTCCCATTTTAAAAAGTTCTACAGAAAATCTATTAATTAAGCCCCATTTAGCCAGAACTTCAAACAACTGAATCTACTAGAAATAAATATCTGGAAGAGCTAAATGTTTTTGAACTTATCTTGAATTTTCTTATAATCATTTCTCAAAGACATGGAGTAAAATATTTTTAAAACACAAGTTCTGGGCTACAGACAGCACAGTGATGGAATCCTTGCCTAATACGTGGGAAGCCCTGTGTTCAATCCCCAGCACCACCAAAAAAATTCTTTCTTAGATAAAAATGCCTATTTCCAAATCCTACAACTTCAATCCTGTCTGACTCATGGCTTCCATTTAAAATCAGAAATGAAAGCAATAGCTCAAACACTACCCATAAAGTGTAGAAATCATTTACATAACATTTCCACATTAAACTCCTGTGACTTAAGTCTCCCAGACCTGTACTTAAAGGCGTTCCACTTAAAGGGAGGCGATATGTGAAGGAGTCTAGGGCTTGCTGACTCCTCCCTTAGAAGTGTGTTTAACTGCAGTCAGGTAGACCATACCAGCAGTCATCCAACACCTGACCTACTGAGAGGAGAAAGAACCCCACCACCAACCTCACCAACTTCAACGGAGTTAACTTCAGTGTTAAACACAAATACCGATGTCTGGAAATCATTACCATCAAACTTTTTCTAGTTGTGCAATTTCAGAGGGAAAATTAGTAAAGATTTGAAATATATAAGGGAGGTGTGGTGGACACCAGTGGGCGTGTATGGAAAATTCCACCAGCCTCCCCAGGTCTCGGTTACATGACAATGAGTTTCTTTATTGGCCAGGCCCATGGAAGTTAGTCTTTTGTTTTGTTTTGTGTTTGTGGTACTGGGGATATAGCCCAGGACCTTCACACTAAGCTACTTTCCAGCCTATTTCTTTTTTTTTTTATTATTTTGAGACAGGGTCTCACTAAGTTGCCCCAGGCTAGACTTGAACTTGCAACTCTTCTGCCTCAGTCTCCCAGAGTGCTGAGATGACAGGCCTACGCCATCAGGACAAGCCTAGTCTTCTTTTACTTACAGCAGAAACTACCCTAACGCAAAAAGATTTACTTATACTGATATCATTCATGTTACCTTGGTACGGGCTCTGAAATATAAAATTCCAGGTCTCTGATCAAATAAAAGGCAACCCAAGTATCTCAGACTATGAATGCATTTTATCTCCTAATGCTAAGAATAGTTGTGAACATTGGCGTAACTTTTAATAGAATAGTTCAATTTATAAATAAAATTTGTAGTTCCTCAGATCTGTCGGCAAGTCTAACAGAACCACTTATACCATTTATAGAGTCCAAGGAACAGCTCAAGACTCAAGAGCCCTCTTTTTAGCAGCACACAGTTTATCCACATTTATAAAAAGATCTTTCTCTGGTAAGCACGTTTCCAATCTCCAAATTTCTGCCTTCTGTCTCAGAAGCTCTCATTACTCCTCAAGAACTGAGTACATAGGGCTGTGAAATAGCTTAACCAATCCGATCCAACATATGACATTGCTTTGGATGATCTAATAATATGGTTACAGCTTAGCTGCATGGTCACAATGTGAATTATCATACTGTGCTATTATAGGGTGCCCTTCATATTCACTTCACCTGTTCTCATAAAATCTTTGCAAAAGGGAGACAATTTTGTTTCTTGCTTCTAAGATCAAAACACTGAGTTTGCAGTGACATCTTATGCTGTCATCTGTGGCACTGGCATCTAGAACTTGGCTCCTGGGGGATTATCTCAGTAAACACACGCACTCTGCTACAACCCTTAAGAGCGAGGCATGCCAACTAATAACATGCAAAAAATGCTGTGCGATCCCTTTTCTTTTGCCTGCTCCAACATGCTTGTACGACAGGAAACAAAGGCCAATCAGATTGAGCCCTTCTCTGAACCCAGACAGGAGAGGAGAAACAACCCTGGAACCAAGCTCTCATAGGAGATAGACTGTGGGATGGGCCTGCAGCCTCGGAAGGAATGTTGGCAGGACTGATGGCTGATAAGGTCAAGCTTCACTACCACCTGAGCCAGGAATCTAAGGTGAATCAGCACTTTCTCACCAGAGATAAGGCCGACTCTTTCCCAGGCACCCACAGAAACTTTCGGGGGATCACTCCTAGGAGTCATATGGCTGCCAATACAAGGGACACTCACAGCTGATCTAAGCCTGTGGATCGCGACTTAGGGATCACTTGAGAGCTTCATACAAGCAAACAACAAAATGCCTGGCCCCTTGAAGGGCCAACTAAACCAAAATCTCTCAGTACCGGGCTCAGGTCGTTGTAGTTCTGAAAAACATTCCAGAAGATTTGAACTTTCAGCAAGGTTAAGAACCAGTGATATACAGCATGGGTTGGAAACCTTTTCTGTGAATAAGTCTGTTTGGCTCTGTGGACCAGTCTCTCTCAAATACTCAATTCTGCTATTGCAGGCGCCACAGACAGTAAGTGATGGAATGATCATGGCTGTGTTCCAAAAAACTTTATTTGCAAACAGGCTCATTGGATAGAATCCAGCTTGTGAGTATAACACAGTTCACAGACCTATGGCTCACAATATAATTATACTTCATGCAAGAATTTCTTCCAAAAGGTCCTGCAAATGGCCATATAGTTCCCCTGAACGCAGGCAGGCAGAGGGAGGCACTTCTCACGAACGAAGGAATTACTAGAGGAAAGTTCCTGAGATAATGAATGCATTCAGGGTTCAAAGGAAGGCAAACAGAATACAGCGCAAGGAAAAGTGGAGGGGAGAACTCTACAAAAATAGAACAGCAGAAAAAGTACCGGCTGTGTCACTGGGAGAATGAGCCCACTGCAGGCTACATTCACTCCAGTGTTCCAGAAAGCAGAAAACAGGAACAGGCAGCAGGCAGGAGGCATTGAGCCTGTATAGGGGCTCACAGTAACAGAACGCAGTAAGCATCTTGGTTCCTGCAGACATGTGTGTGCTAATCCAGCAAAGCATCTGAATTTGTTTTGGTCAGGAACAAAAAAGGTCAAGGCTTGGATATTCTTAGATACCAGATGGCCCAACATTGACACAAAATCTTTCCTCTCCAGTGAATGGAGTTTTATTCCGGTGATTTCCACAGCTCAGGGGAAAAATCTGTGAGGGGTGTGGGCCAGACACACTTCCCCTTCTCCAGTCCTTCCTCTTAATTCTTCTGTTCCTCACTATTGCCTCATTTTCCCCTACAATGAGCCACTAGTGGCAAATCATGCCCCCCACTTTTAGTAGATAAGAATACCAGGCACTTAATAACGATCAGGAAAAAAAAGAAGAAGAAGAAGAAGAAAGAATAGTTTAGCGATCCCACATAGGCTAGGGAAAGTCAAGCAGTGGAAAGTGCTTGGCCTTTCATTTGCTCTCTCTGCTATTGCATAACTACCAGGCATCTTGTCAACTTACAACTGGTCTTTATTTTCTGATCACTTGGAAATGGCGGGAGAGGGTGGCAAGTGTTCCAAAAGCATAATTAGCCCTTCGGAACTGCCTCTTCCCTCTTTAGGAACTAATCCAGAGAACCAAAGGCCATGAGCAAACGGATCTGATTCAAATCCAAGTTCTAGCATTCACCGGCTGGGTGTACAACCTTGAAGAGTTCATTTAGCCTCTCAGACACTCAGGATCTCGAGATAACAAGGAAAATACAGCATGATTACAGATGACAATATGACAATCATAACAACACATCTGAAACCATAGCTTACTGAACATTAGTTTCATTCCCTTCCAAGTTATCAGCAGTGAAGGCAATAATGGGAAATAAATCCAAATGACAGTTCCCAGTCTCAGAACAGGGAGACAGCTCCCTGCTTCAGATGACAAGCTGGCACTGAGAGATCTGGGTGCCACAAGACCCATATGGCTGCCTGGAGCCAGGGGTGCTGTGAATATGGCCATAAGCAGCTCTACCATGGGCCTAGCCCCTCTAACATGAGTGTATGAGCCATCTGTTAGATCATGGCAATTCAAATCAACAGGACTGTTGTACTGAATTCATCCCATAGCCAGAAAGAATGCATCTGAGCCATGAGTAGCAGGGTTTTCCTCACTGTGATCGGCTGTTTAGGTTAAAAAGAAGACTCCAAGAGCCTGGCAGAAACCCTTGGGAGAGCAGCAACTTGATAGACCATTTGGATTAACTCCGAGATTCCACTCATAGCTGACTTTTTCCCCGGTGAGCTGAGAGGCCCCAGGAAGTTCCCCTGGCATCTTCAGCCCTTTGAGGAAAATAGGCAGGCCCTACTCGGGCCTCCGAGACCAGCTCCCCATATGGAAGAATGGGCGTGTGCACAGCAAGGCCTTGAGTAGTCAGGCAAGGGAATCTCAAGCCCGCAAAACCATCAGCTTCCTCTACGGAATAACCAGATGCTACTTCTACAACAACATCTTGATGATTGCTCTTTACTGGGCATCAATAAAATTCCAAAGGGTAGAGAAAAGAATGTGCCTGAAGATAATTCCTTATCTGCCCGAACACCAGGGGTGAAATACAAAACCTGATTATGTTGAACATCCCAGCTCTACAGGGCTCCTTAGCCCACAGGCTGGGCACTACGCTGGTGTTCCTCTTCCTGCTCTTCTGAGGGTGGGTACTCAAGGCCCCCAGATCTGCATCTTCATGGGCATTCACTTCAGAATCCCTGTGCCCAGTGCTGCCGGAGTCATGGTTGCACTGGTCATATTCAGTGTACAACCCACATCTTCTCCTGACTCAATCGCAGGCAAGAAACAGCCTGTCTCATTTTTCTCATCCATACTTCTTTTGTGCCATACTTTGAAAGATTGACTTGACAGCTTCTTTGGAAACCTCCCGGAAGAAACCCCACCACATAACAGAGTGACTAAGGCTCCTGGAAAGAAGCACACTACTAGGTTGAATCTTAAGAAACCATGAATATTCAGCCTTCGTTGGACTGGGGATGTAGCTCAGTGGCTAAAGTGCTTACCTAGCATGCACAAAATGATGGGTTTGTTTCACCAGCACCAATAAAAATAGTTGGGCATGGTGGCATATGCCTATAACCCCAGTACTAGAGAGGCTGAGGCACAAAGATTTCCATGAATTCCAGGCCAGCTTGGGCTACATAATGAGTCCAGACCAGCTTAGACTATATAGCCAGACCCTGTCTCAAAAAAATATATTTTGCCCTTGTTTAGCTACAGAAATGGCCATTTGGGGGCTGGATAAATAGCTTAGTGGTAAAAGCACTTGCCTAGCAAGCACAAGACCCTGGGTTCGATTCCCCAGCATCACACAAACTGGGCATGGTAGTACATCACTATAATCCCAGCACTGGGAGGCTGAGGAAGGAGGACTGCCATGAGTTCAAGGCCAGCCTGGGCTACAAATTCAGCTCAAGACCCTGCCTTAGAAAAGAAAAGACCATTTTGTATGGCTCAACTTGCTTCTGGCAAGTAGCTTTCAGAAACATTTGGAATTGCTAACAATATGGTCATAGAACCAGTTACTAATATAAGTCAATGCTCCAGCTAGATGTGACCTTGAGATACCAAGTCCATAAACTTCTAATCCTATGACATCACCAAGGCAGACCATAAGCGGCCAGGGAAGTCACCTCAATAGATTTCAAAAGATAGTAATCTTAGTACAGTCTCTGACTACATGGAATCAAATTAAAACTCAATAATAACAAAGCATCTTTTAAATGCCCCAACATCTTACTTTCAAAGAACACATATGGGGCTGGGAGTGTAACTCAGTGATTAGAGCACTTGCCTAGGAAGTACAAAGCCCTGGATATGATTCCCCCAGCACCACATACTAGCTGAGTATGGTGGCATATGTCTGTAATCCCAGCAGTTGGGAGGCTGAGGCAGGAGGATTGCCATGAGTTCTATGCCTGCCTAGGCTATGTACAGTAATTCAGGACCAGCCTAAGTCACAGAGTAAGACACTATCTTCATAAAAAAAAAAAAAAGAACCCATAGGTCAAAAAAATTAATCCCAGAGGACACAAGGAACTCTTCTGAACTAAATGAAAATGAAGATAGAGCACACCAAAATGCACAGGATGCAGTTAGGAAGAACTCAGCGGAGATCTTACACCTCTCCAGGATAAATGAAAAGATACAAAAGATCTAAAATTGGTAATTTAAATTTCCACTTTAGGAAGCTAGAAAAGGGAGAACAAATTAAAAGCACACTGAACAGAAGGAAGGAAATAATAAAAATCAATACAGTAGAAAACAGTCAAGAAATGAAAGGGAAGGTAGGAAATAAACAAAGTAAGTTCATTGCAAAAAGAAAAAGAGACGAAAGTTTAGCTAGACTAAGAAAAAAAACCACAAATTATTGCTATCAGCCATGAAAGAAAAGTTATAATCTCAGGCTGACAGACATCAGAAGGGTAGCAAGGGGATTTAACACACTTTCCACACTTAACAGCTCAGATCACTGGATCTGGCAAACTCCCCAT
Source organism: Ctenodactylus gundi (assembly GCA_004027205.1). Classification (NCBI taxonomy): domain Eukaryota; kingdom Metazoa; phylum Chordata; class Mammalia; order Rodentia; family Ctenodactylidae; genus Ctenodactylus; species Ctenodactylus gundi. The sequence continues at coordinate 27,399 of PVKB01005214.1, forward strand.
GAGCCGAATCCAGCTTGTCACCTGTAGTTATACTTTCACTGGAACACAGCCATCCAGATACACTCACTTATACACAATAGTCTCTGAGTGTTTCTGTACAACAACAGGGTTGTGTAGCTGTGACTGAGATCAAATGACACACAAACAATAAACTATCTAGCCTGGGCTACATAGTTCAGGATCAGCCTGGACTACAAAGTGAGACCCTGTCTCAAAAATAAATAAATAAATAAATAAACTGTCTACCCTCTATGAAAAAGTTCATTGACTTCTGGATGTGTAAAATCATCAACAAATTCTTTGAAACACAAGAAAACCAAAACTGATTTAAGAAGAGATTAAAAACCCTGTATAGCTCTGGATCTATTAAAGGTATTGAACTAGCAATTGAAAGTAGAAGAAAGAAGTCCAGTCCCTGGTGGCTTTTCTGATGTGTTCTACCAAACAGTTAAGGAAGCATAATACTAATCCTACACAAACACTTTCAGAAAAGCAAAGAGGAGAGAACACGTCTCAGTTCATTCTATGATGCCAGTATTACCCTGATACGAAAATCAGAAAAAGAAATTATGAGACAATTCTGGAGAGAGGAAACTAACCTCTAAATTTCAGCACTGGGTTGACCTCTCCCCTCTTATGGAAGTGTTTTAAAAAAGAAAACTAGTCTTAACCAATATATTTAAACACCAAGAGATAAGATGACTTGGAAGTGACACATTATTATTATACCTTAGTCACCTCCATTCCCTCAAGGCAGATGGTAACAGAAATATCTGAAATTCCTATTACATAGGCAAAACCTCCCCACTGTCCAGTTTCTGTTTTCTCTTTAACCTTCAATAGTAGCTGAAATTTAAAACAGAGCACAAGACATACGGCCCCTTGCCCTTAATTCCACTCTGACTTGCAACACACAATAAGGCTACGATCACATCTTCAATGTTCAAAGTTTTATCTTTAAAGCCAAATACCTGGCAACATGATAGTATGTCACAAGTAGGACTGGGCATGGTGGTACATGCCTGCAATTCCAGCACTGTTAGAGACTGAGGCAGGAAGACTGCAAATTCAAGCCTACTTCGCAAGACTCTCAAAATAAATTTTAAAAAGAAAAAAGGCTAGGGATGTAGCTCCGTACAAAGGTCCTGGGTTCAATCCTCATACCAAAAATACCACACACACACATACACACACACGTGCGTGCACATCTCCCATGTCTCAACTAGTGATACCAACTTCATATAGTTTCTCCAAGCTCACCGGTACTCAGGATAGTTGGAGCCATGTGCGTGTGTGATGGACTACTTAGTGACAACTCTGCTCAGGGCTGTGGCTCCAGCAGTGACTCTGTCAGTAACAAACGACTTTGGCTTCTGAGACCAGACCTAGATCCTTTCACACTTGAGCCCCTGCTAAGCACTAATGAAATGGGAGCCCACCTCTGGCAGCAGCTGACACTGACTGAAGTCCATCAGTGGACAACAAGGCCCAGCCACCTTACTTGCAGGTCAGAAAGTGCTTCCTCCAATTTCCTGGGTTGGGCTGTGTTCCTCCTCCTTCAGGGTACTGCCCAAGAAAGGCCTCTCCAGAGGGGCAGGCGCTTGGTAGGCTTATAGGTTCCTGAACTTCCCCCAGAACTAAGGAAAGCATTGTGTGGTTTTGTCTGGAGACCACTCCAGACGAGCAGTACCAACTGCGGCAACCTCTGAAGGAGACCCTTATCAAAACTGACCGACACAAAACAGAAGGTTGCTTCACATCCCAACCTCATTCTGTGTGTGCCTATGTTGTATCTTCCCCACCTGAACATCAGCTCCACGATGGCCTAGACTTTTCCTCTGTTACTTACCACCATACCCAGTCTCTGGACACAAAACAGGCACTTACTAAATATTGACAACCTTAACAGTATGTGATTGGGACCTTACGCTATCTTGCCTGGCTAAAGATGCGCACTTTCAGACAACGTAGTTGAGAGACGGTTTTGAAAGTCACACATGTCCACCAGAGGAGACAAGGTAACTCACAGCTGGCATATGAGCGGCCGTCGTCCTCGCACATTTTGTGCAGCTGCTGGTACTCCTCCTGAGCCAGCTCAAAGCGCTGCTGCTTGATTTGGTAGATTTCTTTCTTGGCATTCAGAGCCTCTTGGGCTACAACTAGATACTCCTTCAACATCCGCTCCTGCTCTCTCCGCCATTGTTCTCTTGGATCCTCAATCTGGGTAAGCTCTGAAATGACAACAGTAAGGACACAAGTGACTGGAGGGTGAAATCGATAGGTAGTCCAAGTTACATAGCTGTATCCTGGTCAATGGGAAAATTAATTCATTACCAGGATGTACCTACAGAATGAGACTCGCTGAGACAGCGAGAGAACTCTACAAATCTGAAAGGGTCCATTGGAGGAGGGAAAAACAACATATGGCTGTTTTTCTACCTATAAAGACATTTCGTTTAGGTATGAGAGGAAAGGAACCCACATGAGCACAGATCTGTGGAACTTGTACCACTGCACAACACTCTGATGGAGGGGACAACAGCAGTACTACTTTTCCTGAACACGGCCTGCTCCTCTTCTCTGTTCTCATGCTTCCGTGACTTCCTCTTTGTCCTCCTGCCCCACAACGCTCCAACTCCCCACCTGCCTTCTCCCTCTGAAGACACTCCTGGCTCCAACCTCTCTCCCCTGCTCCAGTCTTTTCATTCCCAGCTCCTCCTAGATGCAGCTCCTCGGGACAGACCCACAGTAAATCGGAAGGTGACTTACCATGGCTGAAGCACAACGCATTCTCTCACACATGGCCCTTTCTTAACACTAAAGGTAGATCAAACCAAGCAACGGTATTGTATACTACTCCCTCTTGTGCCTTCCCACTCCTGGTGAGCAGGACCACATGGATCCCCCTACTCAAACACCTACAATCCAATCTCACTCTTATCCACAAAGAACCCTTGCTCTTTTCTCTCCTAAAGTATACCATGGGGCATGACTAATTTCAGGACTCTGGAGGCTAAGGCAGGAGGAATCACCAAGTTTGAGCCCAACCTGGGCAACTTAGCAAGGCACTGTCTCAAAAAGGATTGGGCGGTAGCTCAGTGATAAGGCCCTGAGTTAAATCCACAGTACTACAAAAGTGAAAAGAAAAGAAAAGAAAAGAGAAATGAAAGCAAAAGAAAAAAAGAAAAACTGGTGACTCCTACTGCTAGATATGACCATGGGTGAAAATATGCCCTCTCTCTTGTCTTCCCTTAGTACAGTCAGATGCTCGTGACTGTCCTCTACAAAGACCCAGGAGGCTCCTGTGTCAAGCCACGAAAGCCATCCTTGGGGCATTCATGAATATCACCCTCTGACGCTGCTGCATATGAAGCTCTTCTAAAGCACAAAGCCCAGTGTTCTCTACACGTTGTGAGGCCTGCAAACCACATGCTGACATCTGCTCTACCTTCTACGCTTTCCTCCCAGACATCGTCTACAAAGACTGACCTTTTCCCAAGTCCCCAAATGCATGTGGCTGGCTCACTTGGACCTTTGTTTGTATTGCTTCTGTCCCCTTTTGCCCATGAGCACAACCCACAGCCTCTCTCCTTCATACTGGTGATGCTGCCATTCGTACCACCTGCCAGTTGGCACAAAACTGTGTTTTTTTGTTTTTGTTTTTGTCTTTCGTTTTTTTTTTTTTTACAGCTTTTCCTTCCTCCATAAACCACAAGCCCTAGGCAGTGGGAGCACAGCCTCACCTGCCCTTATATACTCAGGAGGTCTCAGTGTATAGAAGGGACAGTTATTAGGCCGTAAAAAGGAATGCTGCCCCACATTCTATGCTGTTACATGAGGAATCTCAAGGACAAAGCCAGATGCAAAAGGCCAAACAGCATATAACTCCATAGGCATGAAATGTCTAGAAGACACAGACTCCCAGAGACGGGAAGCAGCTTGATGGCCACCAGGAACTGGGGGAGAAGGGAACACAGAGGGACTGATTAGTGAGGATAGGTTTCCCTTTGGAACCGATGAAAGCTCTAGAACTAGACAGAAGTAGTGGTTTGTTCAACATGTTTAGAGCACCAAATAGTACTGAACTGTTCACTTTAAAATAGTTCATTTTATGATCTGAGCATTTTATCTGAAAATGGTCAGAGAAGTCGATTTTATGTTAAGTTTGTTTTAAAACAGATACAGACATACACATGTGCACGCTTCCTAATGTTCCAAGCTAGCTTGGAAACACCCTCCCCATCTACTGCCTGCTGATGTCACCAACTCAGCCCTGTACACTGACACCCCATACTCTGAGCCTTTCCAGGCCTCCAAAGCTCACATGGAAAATCAGAAAAAGAAAAATTGGAATCTGACCCTACCCCTGAGTTCAGTCAGTGGGGCCTGGGTGGGACAAGCAGGACTTCCATAACTGCCTGGATGTTCTTGATGTTTACTCAGCTGGAGACCCACTGCAGCTGCCAGCAAGCAGTGTTCACAGCACTCCAGTGCCTGGGGAGCTTCTAGGTCCTCAAATGCTACCAACACAGGGCCTCTCTGGTCCCTCACCTCAACAATGGCCTGCGTGGTTCCAATTATGGCATGTAACTCCTCAAGTTTGTGTTTTAAAGAAGTGGATCTGTGTCTTTGTGGTACTGGGAGGGGATGTCAAGCCCAGGGCCTTCACATAAAGCTACATCTCCAGCCCCCCGCCCCTTTTTTTTTTTTTTTTTTTTTTTTTTTTTTTTTTTTTTTTTTTGCTAAGATGCTAAGTTGGCCGGGCTTGATTCTACCTTGCAATCCTCCTATCTCAGCCTCCCAGAATGCTAGGATTCTTGGCCTGCAACATAGAGCCTGGCTACTTTAAAGAGTTCTAAAGCTTTGTAGTCAAAGGATGGGTTCCCCAAAAGGTATCCAAGGAAGAGGCAGTGTGATCTCAGAACTGTTATCTTTAGCCACTACCCCTATATGCTCAGTTATCCCTTATGTTCCTGACTGCTGAAAGGATTCATAGCCACCTTTAAATTATCAAATTGGGCTAGGATCATAGCTAAGAGGTTAGAGTGCTTGCCTCGCAAGCACAAAACCCTGAATTCAATTCCCCAGCACTACATAAGCTGGACACGAAGGCAGATGCCTATAATCCTGGCACTCAGGAGGCCGAAGCAAGGGATTGCCCTGAGTTTGAGGCTGGACAGGACTACAGAGTGAGTTCAGGACCAGCCTAGACTACAGAGAGACCTGTCTCAAAAAAAGTACCAAATCCTGGAGGGTAGAGACTGGGTTTTAACTCCCCATGCCCCCAAGGCCTGAACAGAGCTGGCAACACAAAACTACTCTAGAAATGCTCACAGTGATTCCATGAGCAAGCCAACAGTGAACATCAATGACAGAAAAAGCGGCAGTGAAGGACAAGCAGACTCAGCTTGTAAGAGGAAAGGGCCAACCGGGTCATCACTGGATACTGGCAGCACCTCTCCCAGGTACTGCCAAGTGCCCCAGGGTTGGGGTGGGGGTGTAAGAACCACTGTTCCAGATAGTTCTACCAAGGACAGTGGAAAGGTCAAAAGATTTATCACCTTTATTCTATCTTCTACACACACACACACACACACACACACACACACACACACACACAGAGTGAAGTCTGGTGTGACAAACATACGGGAGAAAATGAAATTGAGGTAACCACCTAGGCACTTACTACTGTTTCAAAAACTTGTAACTTTTACTTGGTAATAAACAACTTTTCATTATGAGATGTGACTCTTTTTCCAGACCACCCGGGAAGTTAATTCCATAGGTTAAATACTAAAACTCTGTATTGAACATATTCCATGTGGTCCTCAGCAAGACACAAGTGCAGTCAAGCTATGGATGGCTTCATACACTGAGAATCAAATAAGGAAAACTTCTTACTACAAGTATAACACCCTCTTTAAAGTCGTATTAAAAAGAAACTATTGTTTTACTTTATAAAATGAGATTTTCGTATTTGTGAGTGTGAATCTGAAAAATCATTTACATAAAATGATGCAAAAGTAGCATTCTACTTACTATTTATGTGGTCCATATAATAAATTCCAATTTGTTTATCATAGACAGTTTCCCATCCTAAAGGAAGTTCGTCCCCAACACAATCAGCAAAGGTCAATGGCTTCGTGATCCTGTAAAATAAAATTGTGCAAATATATGTGAACGTTGAGTCAGTTTTGTGTAATTTTGCTGACTCTAGAAATAGGTTCAAATACAGAATTATACATCACCATATCAAATTGCATTTGCCCCAACAATCTGGTTGAAATAATCCACCAGCTTCACCTAAATGATAACTATATTAGTACACTCACAATTAAAAGCATTACTATCCCAAAATATACTTTGAATACTAGTGAAAGCAGACATTGATAGTTTACCAACAAAACAGGTAAAGCGAGCATCTTATTCCACCAGTACATGTAATGAGGTAATGACAATGGAATGTAGCTTTTCTAGACTAGGAGAGCCCTAATGCTCTGCCCTCCGTCCCTGAGAAATGGTCTCCCTTCCAACTTTCAGTCTCCACGCATCTCACGTGAAAACTAGCTTGAACCTACACCAAATGCAAAGGTTGTATTTTCATCTACCAGTGGTCTTAAGTTAATGAATCAAACATCAACCACTGAGCAAATGGAAAAAGTCAAGCAAGGCAACAATACAAGGAGATACCTTCGGAATACTTCCTGTGTTCCTTATACAATAGGCATCAGAAATTTCAAAGGGTTCCTTTTTGTTTTGCTAGGGAAAAATAGCCAAAGCACAGTGTCTACAAACATCTCTCTTCAGGAAAAATCTGAAGACGGAAACCTGGGCTTGAAGAAAGATAAACCAAAAAGTTTTCCATGGATTTAAACACAGCTCTCCCCCCTCCCACCCTGCGATCACGCTGATTGACAAGACAGTTTTAGGGCAGCAGCTGTTATATAAAAGGGGCACACCTATAATTGTCTGAGTCTGGGCAGCTCTCTCTTTGGTTGTCTCTATAAATGCACACTGACTGGTATGCATGGGAATCCGATAACCTAAATTTCACAAGCTCAATCCTCCTACTTCTTCTGTTCAAGTCCCTGGCCCGAGGAAAATGAGACGTCATGGGCACAGCTAGGTCCCAGGAGACGGGTATGATTTTTGAACATGTGATTCCCCCAAACTGGTTAGACTACAAGGCTATCACTCCCAGTAGCATTGAGAAATTGATAAACAGTATCAGAGCCATGCTGATTTTAATCTGCATTTACTTTTCATTTTAAACATATGGTCTTCAGTTAGAGTCAATATAAACACAGGAATAGACAATAAAATGGCCTGCAGACATTCTCCCAAAGATGATACACTCTGAAAAACTACATCACACAATGAGCCTATGGCATACTGTTTGTCCCATCCTGCAACACTGGCATCTGCACCAAGAGTCCTTTACCAGTTAGATTGGTGTGATGGTGGCATGGTTCCAACTCAAGCAGGTAGTGGCAGGGTGTTGCGCATGATTCAGAAGGCGACCAAACCACAACAAAAACAATCCTACTTTGGATGCCTCTTGAAACCATAATGCTAAGCGAAATAAATCAGACACAGAAGATTAAATATCACATGCTTCCTCTTCTATGAAAAACTCTAAGTATAAATAATTGAAAGAGCAAAGTTTAAAAAAAATGATAGAAAACAGGGAGATAGACTTTGTCAAGATGAAAAGGGGATCTGGGGAGGGGAAGGGGAAGTAAAAGTGATTATGATGTGATATGTATACAAACCAACTCCTCAAGTTGAAGGTAATTATTATATATCACTAACATACACTAACAGAATAATTATGGGGGAATAATCCTGTAACACATTTGAGTCCTGAGCATCGTACTGCTGTTTCCACCTAACAATATTCATGAGTAAGCCAGACGGAAACGCCCAACTGCAGACACCTGTTAAGCATATTTACATACATGATCTCATTTAATCACCAAACAGAGGTGGGAAGCCCATCTTTCTAGCACTCTTGAGCCTCCTCTACATCACAATTCAGAACCTTTATGAAATTATTGTAAGTTCCTATCTTGCCATTTTCTCTCCCCCCCCCAAAAAAAAGAAACCTATGTTATTATAATAACACTTCATATTCTCTGCTCCAAAAACAAATGAAGTGATACTTCTATTATTTTGGTGAATTTCACGCGGGCATTATGTAGAAGTTACATGTCTTATGTTCCAACTGTCTTTCAGAACAAAACATGGAGCCTGGATGATCATCGACCGAAAGTGGCTTTGGTCCAGCTAATGCCAAGAGCAATTTCTCTATGGCCAAAAAGAAATGATTAAGGTCTTGCAGTTGGCCTCAGGAGTCCATAGTGCCCACCTCATTCTCCTGGACCACTACCTGTGGGAGAATCAGCAACTATACTGTCAGGACACTTGGGTAACCTTGTGGAGAGACCCATGGATGTGAATTCTCCAAACCTTATTGAGCCTTCAAGTGATGCAGCCCTAAGCAGCAATTCTTTTTTTTTTTTTTTTCCTTGTACTGGAAATTAAACCTAGAGCCTTTACATTGAGCTATATCCCTAGCCCATTTTTTATTTTTGATTTTGAAACAGGGTAAGTCACTAAGTTGCCTAGGCTGGGCTTGAACTTGCAATCCTCCTGCCTTAGTTCCCCATAGTGCTGGGATGACAGCCTGGTGCCACTGGGCCCAATTTCTAAGTAGCATCTTTACTATAACCTCATGAGGCCTGAAGTGAAAACTGCCCACTGAAACCCCTCCAAATTCTTGTGCTACAAAAATCATGTGACATAACATTGTCATATGAAGCCACAAAACTTCAGGGCAATCTATGAGAAAGCAACAGGGAACTAGTCTCTAATTCCTGACGTCTCTTCTCAGCTCACCAGATGGTGAAGCAGGCATTTTGTGATGAGGATCTAGGTGTCAGCTATGAGCAGCCAGGGAATAGTATAGAAAAATTTTAGTCTTATTCAAGAGCAATAAAATAAACACCTATGTCACTCTTCTGATTTCTCTATCAGGATGATACATACTCAAGACATATGGATCAATGTGATTTCACTGAATATAAACAACACCTGGCACCACATTCAATAACAAGCCTCACTGAGAATATTTAGCTTGCTTTTCCTAATCATCATCCCAAAATACTTACGGGACCAGGACATATGTCATGGTTTCCTTCTTCTCCAGAACATGCCAGTAGATAATATTACTTCAGAATGAGGAAATCAATTTAGATGAGTTACTGAGATTGAGAATCTATTTGATCTCATCTCTATGAGAGGAGAGCTGAATATTACTGTCACACAGACACCGTGTGGTGAGTGGAACACCAGAGTCCCTTTGGCATTACCTTTTTAAGCAATGAATGTTTCTGGTTATTAGCTAGAAAGCATGGTTCTCAGGTGTCAGGAGAGGCCAAGAATCACACATGAGAGAACTCACACTTGGTTGGGGGGATAATAAGCATCCTGATGGGCTTCGTCCTAGACAATGCCATCACCTGTTATATTGCCAACTGCCGTCTCACTTGCATGGAGACTATGATGCCCAGAGACTTTCAAACCAGTGGCTCGGTGTAAAGTGCACAGCACTGAGTCCACCAGGGCAGACCCTTTGCACAGGAGTTAAAAGTCCTCCCCAAGCCAAGTTCTTACAAACTCCCTGCCACCAGCCCAACACACATACATCTTCTGTTCCAGGTAAGTGACTCTCTTCACCACTCTCTCCCCAAAATCACACCCATTCCTAGCTAAGCATCTTGCTCTTAGTCACCTGGTTTAGAGATGGACTTCCTCCTCCCTCCTCATGCCCCATTTCCACCTGCCTGCTTAGCCTCTCACAACCCTCAGAAGGACTTTAACTGACTCCCAAACTTACGCCATCTCCATGAGTTGGGAGCCACTTCTGTTGTTACATCACTGTGTCCAGTGGGCACAAAACACACCTCTTGGTCATGTTTATTTCGTCTGTGCATGACGATTAACTCTTTTGGTCTCCTCACTCAGCCAGAACCCACCACTGATCTCAGAAAGGAAGGGGGATTTTGAAATAAAAAGTCAGCCCAAAGCATTTTGCATTCCTCCTAATAAAATCCTTCTTGCCCTCCGTGATAAGCCACAGCCATGGGATTTTTTTCAACTTACCCAGGCTTCCCATTTTAGACAACTGGCCCTTCTGTTTAAATCACATTGACACCTTTAAACAAACCTTCAACGAGGCACTCATGCTTCCAGGCACTTCGCAGTGCGCCCACGTGCAGACCTCCTCACCGGAAAAGCCCAGGCATCTTCAGGTCTGTCCACTATCACGTGGGCCACTCTCATATTTTACTGCACACTTTCCAAATTGTCATCAGCAGAAATGCAGAACTAGCTCAGGGTACAGGTAGCATGGACAACGCAAAGAGAAACCAAAAGGACCCCAAGCAGCTCAGCTCATGTCTGACTTAATGCATTTTCTTTGTACTATTTTATAAAAACAAAAAGAGAAATGAAACTGCTAATTCTAGCAGGTTTGTGTGAACTTGCTGCAGTTAGGAGGCAAGTAGAAATTGGTTGGCCTGGGGAAACGTTAAACCTTAGTGTCAAGAGTAAGCCAAAGCCAAGGAGAAAAGGACAAATTTAACTGAACAAAAAGTTAGAAATGTGTCCAAGACCGTGTGCAAAAGATAACACACAGCTAGAAATGTTTAATTTTTTTTTCAGTTCTCCACGATATGAGCCCCTTCCTTCACTTTCCCCAGCACAAGTAAGTACTTCAGTTTTCCCACATTAGTTAGTATCCAAAAGCAAGAATGACTACACTACAACTTATTTCTAGCTGGGCCTAGTGGCACAGGACGACCATCTCACCACTCTGGAAGACTGAGGCAGGAGGGTCACAAGTTTGAGCCCAACGTGGGCAACTGAGTGACTCCATGGTACCCTAGCTCAAAATCGAAAATAAAAAGGAGCTGGGAAAACAGCTCAGTGTGACGGTCCCAGGTTTGGGTCCCAAGGACAACAAAATTTTTAAAAATAAAAAATATGATTTCCCTTATAATAAAACAGAAGAGGAAAAAAGAGAAGTACATATGACATTGGTGCAAGAGGTAAGAGAAGACACTGGCTTGTTCGCAAGCTGGAGGAGTGAGGAAAACTACAAGCCCAACCCAGAAACCATGTGCCTACCTAGAAAAGGGCGAAGAAGACCTGGATACGTCCAGCTCTCTCTGTTAGAACACCAACCAATGACCCATACTCACTAGGACATCCACGAATCTATTTTTACCCAATTTTATTTCCCTGGATTGAGGGCTCAGAATCTCCCAAAGACATGGGACTTCGAATCCTATGATTAAATTTTCACTGAGGGGAAATATTTTTATTTTTAAAATGTGATCGACTTTTATTATTTTTGCTTTTATCAGTTCAAATGCTGAGCACACATCAAAAATAAAGGTAAAACTAAGAAGCAAAATGTCCTTCTTGTAAGCTGTTTCTGTTTTGTTTGTCTGTCCTGTTTCATCTGACTGTGATGGGATTCTCCATGATGCCTCTTCCTGAGCTTTGAATACAGGGAAAATCATGCGTGTTTTATGCTTTCTCCCACCTCTATGCCTCCCTTCCCGAGATCGTTCTGTCTGTACATAAGCACCACTGCTTCACATCTAAGATAAGGTTAAGTGGGCTTGCGAAAGAAGGTTCTCAGACAGCCCTCAAGTGGAGCATTCTAGAATAGGCAGGGGTAGTAGATCAGCTGGTTTGGACAGTTTCTTGCTTCTGATCTTCAAATTCTTATTCATGTATGAAAAAGAAGATTAGACAATACAACTCCAGCAAATAAATGTGCAACTCAGTTTTGTCTTCTTACTGCACATGATTAGGGCTTTTAATTTGGAAGATCACTTTTTTCTGAAAAAATTAAAAGCCTCCTTGTTAACTACCCAGTGGGCTACTGCTGGCACCCAGGTAGGGCCATGCAGTCACAGAGGGCATACAATAGAACTCAGCAGTCTGCACAAGGGAGCAGGGTAGCAGAAAACTCATCACTTGCTTCTTCCTAACCTCTCTATCCCACAGAAACCATGCAGACTAGGGGACACTGGTTTCCATTAAGTATTACAAACAATACTAATAAAATCATAATTGTGACAAAATAGACAAGAATAGGAGAGAAATGCCCATTTGCACTACCACCAGAAGCAACTGCTACTACTAATTCTGTGTTTTTTCTCCTCCTTTTCTCAATATATCCTTTGTATTGTTCTTTTCTAATAGTCATGACCATGTAGTACATCCACTTTTCCATTCTATCTTTTTTCACTTAACTTTTATCATGTTTACTTTTTAAGTCTATTGTGAGTCTCTAAAAATGACTAAATCTGGCCTATCACTACACCATAAGATTTCTGTCTGCCTTGTTAAATTATCTGTAAACTTCACCTTGAATGGGGGAAGAGTCCAAGTTCCTTGGAAGCCAGGTGTGCATATGCGCTGATGTCAACCTGGTCAAGGACAGGGTATGAAGCAGGCATTCAATCGTGTTAGCTGCAAAGGACCTGCAATTGTTCAAATTGCTCACTTAGGATTCATCTCATTTACTCACACATTCTCCTACTATTGACATCCGCATTAGTTCCAGATTTTCATGTGTATAAATGTACATGAGAGTCACTCACTTTAGAAAACAGTTCAGCAATTTCTCCAACAGGTAAACATAGTTATTAACATTCAACCCTACAAGTCCTCCCCTAGATGTGTACACAAGACAAATGAAAACAACTGTCTACACAAAAACTTGCACATGTTTACAGCAGCACTGTTCACAATTGCCAAAAGACACAAACAAGAGAGGAAGTAAAATGATCAATATTCCCAAGATGAATGGAATTACTATACATCATAAACATATGCTAACAACAAATAATGTGGGAATTTTTTAAATAATAAAGATCTGTTAAAAAAAATCAAAAGCTACAAAGAACAGCCATCAAGTTCCAAGCAGGCAAATGCTAGTCAGATAAAGGAAGGCAGATACAGATGGCCGCATGGTAACGCGGTTCCACCTACGGGAAAAATCCAAAAGCAGCAAATCCACCAGGACACAAAGTAGGTGGGGAGAAAGCAGGAACGGGCAGTGACTACTATTGGGTACAGGGATTTGGAGGGCAGGAAAGGCACCTTCCTGTCAAGTAATTAGACAGTGGTGCTGTTTGTATAACTTTGACAATATACTAGTATCTGATAAATTACATACTGCTGAGTATTACAGCCTTTGTGAGTCATATCTCAGTTTTTTAGATGATAATGAGCTGGCCCTGGTGGTGCAGACCTGTAATCCCAGCACTCTGGGAGGCTGAGGCAGAAGGATTGCAAGTTTGAGCCCAGCATGGGTAACTCAGCAACTTAGTTAGACCCTGTCTCAAAATAAAATTTTCGTTAAAAAGGGATGAGAATGTATCTCAGTATGAAGGCCTTGTGTTCCATCCCCAGTAATTTTTAAAAATGATAATGAAAGGAATGCCTATGTGCATAAGACTCGTAAGATCTATTTACAGTTATTTTTTTAAAGATTCTCAGAAGTAAATTTCAAGTTCAAAGGACATGAAGATTTCCCTTCTAGATCTTAACGTCACTGTGAAAAATTCAACCACTGATGTCTAAAGAGAATGAAATTGCTCACAATGCACAAGCCTGTGTTCATATTTTAACTTATCGTCCCTCTTTTTTTCCAGCTTTTTGCCAGAGCTGATATCAAACTGGATCTAATTTTACACACTGATTACATTCTGTGACTTTTAGTTTTCTCAGCATTACTTTCTATGATCTGGAATCTTCCATCATGATGTCATTACAATTTATTTTATCAGGTACACCCCCCCCCCCCAGTCAACTAGTTAGTGTCCCAAGTGCACTGGAAATAACTCATAAATGCTTGGCACATAGCAGCAAAGGAAAGAAAGGTCTTCTTTGATCTCACTCTGAGAATTTTTTAATGCGTTTACTCAAAAGCTCAGAATAAATCCATATGGCCTAAGCAAACATGTAGGGCACACAGAACAAGCGGACAAACATAATCAGACTGCGCAGAAAGTGAAAGACACTATATCAGCAAACTCCTTGCCCTCAGGCGTCACTCAGGGATCCTGCTGCTACAGATTTTTCCCTTAACAAATCACATTTCTTGGCCTCCACAGAGGAAACAAATATGTTTTTCTGGCCATTATTTAAAAATAGTACCACAGCCAAGCATGATGGCAAATATCTAGCACTCTGGGAGGCTGAGTTAGGAGCATCACAAGTTCAAGCCTAGCCTAGGCAACATACTGATTTACTGAGACCCTGTCTCAAAATCAAAACTGAAAAAAAAAAGGCTTGGGATGGAGCTCAGTCTGTATCAAGGCCTTTATTCATTCATCCATTCAAAATAAAAATAAAAGAGTAGGGCAACAAAAAGACAACGTAAGATGGCACAGATACTGACTTCTTTCTGTTCTCTTTTACCTATCACATCCTGCTGAGCACTTTAAGGGGTGGCAGTGGGCCACCTCAGCTCATTTCAGTCAGTTGTTTGCTCCTGTGAATCCTTGGATGAGTCACACTGTCTTTTACTGGGCCTTGACTTCCTAATCTTTAAAATAGGGATAATTATACAGGCCTCACGGCTAACCATGTCAGCTGGCTGGGGCCTCTCACTGTAGCACCAAAAGCAGCCTGAATTCACCCCCTTCCCACTGCCCTCTCATTTCTGGCTTCAGACTGGATTAGTTTCCTTCTGCTGCTATAACAAATTACCACAGAATTGGTGGCTTTAAATGTATTTATTCTTGAGTATTCTGGAGCTTACACATCTTTTATAGAGACCTTGTCTAAAACAAACATAAATAAATAAAAAGAAAAAAAATTGGCTGAGGAAGGTCAATACAAAGGCCCTGGATTCAATCCCCAGTAAAGAGGAGGAAGGAAGAAAGGAAGGAAGGAAAGGAAGGAAGGAAGGAAAGAAGGAAGGAAGGAAGGGAGGGAGGGAGGGAGAAAGGGAGGGAGGGAGGGAGGGAGGAGAAAGGGAATGAGGTCAAGTCTTCATTTGCCGAAGTTTTAAACAGTGATAAATATACCACAACCTAGCATGTTAGTCCTGAAAAGCCATTCAGAATAATCGTTCAAATAAATGTACATTCTCCCTTCAATGGTTATTAGAATATGCACTGAAATTGAACTGGGATTTGCGATCAAGAGCTTGCTCTAGAATTTATAGTGAATAATCCCATCCAAGACCTTCAATGTCTACAGAAACTGATGTTCATGTATTCAAAAAATATGAGGATCCCATCTAGAACCCTAGAAGCAGTCATTCCTAAACAACAGTTGTGAGTTCTGTGTGAAAATCTTGCATCTTCCTAAGAACTAAAACATACATACATTGTCATTCTTTTTGGTGTCAACAACACACAACTGTTAAAAGTTCATGGATGTGTTCCCAGGCTAATCTGAAAAGCAAATGGCTCCTCGATCTTACCTCAAGAGGAAAGACTTGTTCAAGGTTTTATGAATGGCAGTAAATTCATAAAATGAATGACCACAGAGAATAAGACACAGATAAACCATTTTGCCCGAGCAGCACAAAAATATATTTGCAGGAGACCTCTGGTCTCAAAGTCTTCAATCTAAAAAGTGAACTCTTATCACCGGATTCATTTTGCTATTTCAGTAGCAAGAAACAGGGTATTGCACTATCTCTCAGCCTGGACAGCTAACTGGGATTTTTTCAAAATTATTGCTTCCCTCTCAGGAATATAAATCCATATCCAGCTGCACATCTTCCTGAGCATTCATGTGCTGTCATGTTTCACAGGACACTGCTACTCATGGTAAAGTGAGTCCAGCCAGTCTCAGAAAGCTGGGGGACATAGTCACAGTCAACTTGCCTGAGTTTGAAGGTCAGTTCTACTTAGATCCCAGCCACAGTGTCACTGAGGTCACAAAAGCCCAATGAGCAGCGTCCCCAGTGCACCTGTCAGTAGCCAATAAGGTGGTCTGCTCTACCAACTGAGGCAGTATTTAAGACTGCCTCCTGCCTCCTTTATTCAAAGTGATGAAGCAGTAATATTGCTATGTGCTTTTCTGGCCACAGGAGGGCCCTGTACTTCCCACGCTCCCTTGCAGCTGAGCAGAGCCACATGACTGGGCCTTAGCCAATGGGATGCAGGCTGCCCTGTAAACTTATAACACAATCTCCATGCTCTTTTCCTTTGCCCACTGGCCAAAAGTAAAGGACTAAGTGATGGGTAGCAAAGCCTCAAAAGATGAGGAAGCCACACTGTATAAAGACCCCGGTCACTAAATGACTGGTTGGAACAGAGGGTCTTCAAAGCCCCTCTACCACCCACAATGGACTGACATGAGCAAGAAAATTCTAGACTGCTAAGCAGTATAAACTCTGGAGCTATCTGGTATAGGAATTGGCTAGTTAACACATCTGGAGAACTGGAGAAAGGACAGAAAACATCAGAATCTGTGAAAATTCTCAACATTCATTTAATCTCACAGGATGATGTGACATTTTTTTGGAAAGGACTGGATGGCTTGGCCAGGGAGTACTGCTCAGTCGTTAAAGAGCTTGCCTAACAGGCACAAGGCCCAAATTTGATCCCCAGGACCACTTAAAGATTAGCTGGGTGTGGTGATGCATGCCTATAGTCCCAGCATTTGGGAGGCTGAGGCAGGATGACTGTTGTGAGTTCAAGGCCAGCCTAGACTACATAGTGAGGTGAGGCCAAATCTGGACTACAAAGAGCAAGACCTTGTCTCAAAAAATTTCAATAAATTAAAAAAAAAAAAAACAGTCCAGGAAAAATTGGAAAGGGAGAGAAGGGAGAAAGAAAAAAAAAAGAAAACTATTTTGAATTTGAAATCGATCACAAGACCCAGACAATAGGAAAAATAAGACTCAGAAGGCCAGAGTACTACAGGATTAGACTTTATTTGAACATCTTTTTATTTTATTTATTTCTGTGTATGTATGGTACAGAGGATAGAGCCCAGGGCCTCCATAATGAGCACCATCCCCAGCCCACTTCTTTAATTTTTCATTTTGAGGCAGGGTCTCACTATGTTGCTAAGTTGCCCAGGCTGGTCTCAAACTTGCAGTCCTCCTGCCTCAGCCTCCCAGAGTGCTGTGGGTTACAGGCCTGTGCCAGTGGACCCAGCTCATCTATTTTGTTGTACTGATCTATCCCTACAAGAGAGAAAGGTGATCTATCAGGCCAGCAGAGGTGAAGATAACAAAAACCTTCTCTATCTTTTGGTTCTGATTCTCTCCGATCAAGCCAACTTGTGATATGTTACATGGTTCCCTGACTGCAGGCCTCTCAATCAGTAAGAACAAAGAGGCAAGATTTTAGCAAGATGTTCTACCCTGCAGCAAAGAGTAAACTATCCCAAGACAAATGAAGCGAGGCGGCATGAAGGAAGACCAGCAAACTTCCCAGGCTCGGCTTCCCTAGCGATCCCATCCAACCGGTTCCCAAACATGTCCAGGCACTGTGTGATGGCAGGCGGCACGCCTGGGAAATGCCACCAGCAAGCAGCTGAATAGATCTAAGGTCCCTCTGTATAGATTTTGTTGAATCACAGGCATAGATGGCAACCATTTTGGCCAGTGTTATGGGAGAACCGCTGCAAACTAAGGCAACCATTCCTGAAACACGAATGCTGCTGGACCTGGGCCCATGACAGTCTCACTCTGCCTCCATTTTCTCTTCTGTACAATGGGTGGTGGGGAAAGAAGGTGGAGACTGATATCAAGGTTTCTGGGACTTAGTACATATTCCAAAACTGGTTGCTTTCCTTCCATGTTATTTTCCCTCTAAAAATGAGGAGAATGTCACTGTCATTCTGACTTAATGATACAATACTGCATGAGTGGGGCACAGTTGGAAAGTAAGGTAATTTCAGGCCAAGATGCCAGCCTACCAACCAAAGGAAGCCACACCCAGGAGGTACCATTGATGGAGGCCATCTATCTGGGCACAGCACGCTACAGGGATGAGGAGGAGAGGCATTTCTCAATGAGCTCATCATGTGTGTGCTCCCGAAATGACACAGAAACATGTCCTCCACAAACAAATGTGTCAGCTTTACACATTAAGGCCAAAGATGAAATTCAGCCCTGTTAATTAAATGAATTCCTTAGCTGTCCAGTAGAAACACAGTGACAGCCACGCACTTAACTCAAAAATTTCAAAGGCCCCTGCTTAAAATTTAAAAAAACAGCTGGGCTCAGGATACAAGCCTGTTACCTCAGCACTCTGGGAGGCTAAGGCAGAAGGACTGCAAGTTCAAGCCCAGCCTGGGTAACTAAGTGACTTAGCGAGAGCCTGTCCCAAAATAAACAACAAACGGGGACTGGGGATGTAGCTCAGAGTGAAGGCCCTGGGTTAAGTCCCCAGTACAAAAAAAAGTAAAAAGAAACATGGAACTTGTTTTTAAGCAGTATTTTATTTAACACAATATTCTGAAAATATCATTTTTAAAATGTAGTGACTATAAAAATTACAGATGGGATGTGAAGTGAAATCTGAATTTCAAATATGTGTTTTCTACACGTTACCCATTTCTGGCTCACCAGGATTTATGCACTCAGTGACAAGTGGTCACAGCTCGTGCACTGGAAACCTTGCTGACTACAGGTACATCTAGTTGTGTGATTTTAAGACCAATCACAGTGAATTCCAAGCATCTGAGACTAAGACCACATAAGCAATATCTAATCAGAGAAGCTGTCTTCTTCTATCTTGCACAAGCTCCTGGTGCGAATGATGTTATATTTTTCTTTTGTACTGGAGATTGAACCCAGAGCCTTGTGTTGAGCTACAGCTTCGGCTCCCTTTTATTTTTGATTTCAAGACAAGGTCTCAGTAAGTTTCCCAGGCTGGGCTCAAATTTGAGATCCTCCTGTCTCAGCCTCACAGAGTGCTAAGATGAATGCACTTGCCACTGCACCTGGCCTCCTGATGAGAATTTTTAAAGAACCAGGCATTTGAGGCCTGAAAAAACCCATACAGGGAAATCGTGGCTTCTCTAGCCCCTTGTCCATCTGCTTATCCAGAGCCCACACGAACCACTAGCCCCGAAGTGTTCCTTCTCTTTGCCACGCTTTCCTCCTTTTCCTCTTCCTGTTAATATCCTAAAGCTTCTCCCACGCTGTGGCCCAGAGCACTCCAGTTCGGCCTGAGCTCATCCTAGCAGGAAAAAGC
Source organism: Ctenodactylus gundi (assembly GCA_004027205.1). Classification (NCBI taxonomy): domain Eukaryota; kingdom Metazoa; phylum Chordata; class Mammalia; order Rodentia; family Ctenodactylidae; genus Ctenodactylus; species Ctenodactylus gundi. The sequence goes on from PVKB01005214.1 coordinate 46,655, forward strand.
TGCTCTTTCTTTGGCTGACCTCAGCATTCGATCTACTCTGTGACATTCATTAAAAGTGTTGGCAGGATGTGGTTATTTGTTCATGCTGCATCTCCCTTAGGATTGACACCTTCAGGGCAAGACGGGCATCTCTTGCGACTCTGACCCAACCCCCATGGAGCTCGAGGGCATGCCCAGAACGTGCTGCTGCATATATAGGTGAGTGAATGAGTCATTTCACTCAATCACCGTTGAGGTGTCTGCCACCCAAATATACGTTGTCTACAGCAGTTCTCAAGCTGTTTATAGTTGGTGCTGGTCTCAGGAGAATCTCCTTGCGAGCAGGTGTGCAGAACTGAAGCTTGGGACTGGACCCGAGGGAGAACAGGCTGCAGCATGACAGATGCATGGCTTCCTCTTCAGGGACTGGGCACAACAGGTGCTCAGGATCTGCTTACCAGCGCCATCGGAAACGTGGGCTTGTCAAGTTAGGAATGGCATCCTGGATGTACAGGGCCGAGGGACTAAAGCCAGCTTGGGCTGGAGGGCCCACACAAGGAGGTCTCCAGATGAGCTCTAGCTGCTACCCCATGTGTTGGCAGAGCACCCACTTGGTTGCTCCTTCCTGTGCCCCACACCAGGCTGGCTGACCGCAGGGAGAACACTAGCCACTGGTGTTCACTCACCCTGGAAGGCAGAGAAACGACACCCAAGGGAGTCTGGCTGTAGAATTCTGCCTTTTCCCAAGAGGAAGCAGTCATGAAGCTGAGGCAGAGAGTGGCGGGAAGCAATGGGAACATTCTACAACCTGATAGTAGTGACAGTCGTACAGCTGTGAAAGTTGACTATACACTCAAGTCAGTGAATTTTGTGGTATGGCAAGTTATGCCTCACCGAAGCTGTTTGCTAAACACACATTCACATTGAGGTTCTTATTGAGTATTTCATTTACAGTGGGGAGAAAACAATTTCAGGAACTTGGGAGAAAACAGAAAAATGAGAGGATGTGGATGCTCCTGCCAGCTGCACAGTCACCCCTAGTATCCACGGCTCATTGGTTCCAGGAACCCTGTAGACACCAAAATCCACAGAAACAGCCTACACACATCCTCCTGCATATGTTAAGTCACCTCTAGATCACTTTTAATATCTAACACAATATAAATGGTACATCACATGCTTAGCATATATAAAAGGCCCTGGACCCATTTCTCATTTTACCCAGAAAAAGAAGAACTGAGCTCAGGAATACACACCTACAAAGCGGTGAGAGGGGATGGAGGAATAGCTCAGTGGTTAGAATGCTTGCCTAGTAACTGCAAGATCCAGAGTTCAATTCCCCAGCACCACATATGCTGGGTGTGGTGACACACACCTATGATCCCAGCACACGGAAGACTAGGGCAGAAGCAGAAGGATTGCCATGTGTTCATGTTCAAGGCCAGCCTGAGTTATATGGGGAGTTCAGGACAAGCTTACAGTACAGAGCAAGACTGTCAGAAGAAGGAGGAGGAGGAGGAGGAGGAGGAGAAGGAGTAGTAGTAGTAGTAGTGGTGGTGAGGAGACATGGGTAAAGATAATCAAGGACCTAGAAACCTGGGTACAGAATCAACTGTCGCCTCATTCCTACACGCGGACCATAAGGAGGGAATTCTAAGCAAAAGTAAAGGGTTCCGAGAGCCGTTTAACACTAAGTGTAATACGCACCACCATCTGTTTTTAAATAATTGCTTTATTTCACTTACTCTCTTACCAAATTGCCAATGATAAGTTACTGGCCAGATTTTTATTTTTAATATTGTCAAAATGCTAGAGAGAGGGTCTTACAAAGTCCTTCTGAAACAAAATACAACATTATAATATTTTGGCTCTTGATATACTATTGAATATAAGAGACAGGAAGAGACATTTAAAAATTAAAAAGGAAGGATTCGGGGAGAAAAGAAACAATAACAATGGACGGAAGAAGTCAAGTGAACTGCAGTGGCCAAGGAGAGGGAAGAGAGCAAACAATAACATTCTTTAGAAATGGCATCACAAAAGAGGCGACCCAGGACAGTTCAGCCATCCCCAGATGACAAGGAGTAGCCATGTCACAGCGGTATGGGCTCTGAAATCTCAGTGGAAACTTTTTCTCCCCTTTGTCCTGGAGTCCCATGGCAAAGTCCAGCATGAGGCTTCTAGGACTAAGAGCAAAAGAATTTTATCACCTGCTTCTTTTTTGGCGCTAATTACTATTCCCCTCCAAAATAAACAACTTTTCAGTGGGTGTAATCTGTTTTCTTTAGGGCATGTGAATTCTACTATTCCAGATGCATCTTTGCACATATCACCAACTGAGCCCACGACCAAAAGCCTCGGGGGGGGGGGGGGGACGCCAAACATCTCTGACATATGAACTGCATACTGGTAAAAGATGCAGAGAATAGGAGGCTCTTGGGGACAGCAGTTCTTTTCAGATCTTGGATCTCCTTGGGAATCCCAGACAAGCTATCAATTTCCCTCCTAGAAAAAAAATGTGCCCACACATATACCCAAAATGCTGCTTGGCTGGGAACTCCAGTTTCAGGAAGCCAGTTCCCAAAGCTCACCACCCAGGGACAGAGCCATCAGATAAACAAGCACTGCTCCCGGTGGAATGGCTGGTTTCAATGGAGGCACCAGGCTGCCTAAAATCTGCCCAGGAGTCTTGTTGAGCCAGTCTCACATAGACTGCAGACCAAGGAAGGTGGCCTGCTCTCAGTTCATCCAGGTGGACCAAGGGCAGGCCTGGAGAAAGGAAGCCTCCTGAACAGAGCGTGGGATGTCCTGATAAAGATGACAAGCTGGGCTCTGCAGGTGGAACAAAGCCACCGAGGAATGTGAAGCAGGGTGTGTCATGGGCAAGTCTGCTGGACAAAGGAGAAAGTGGACAGCAGAGGGTGAGAGAGGGCCTGCTCGGGGTGCTGGTAGAGCAGGTCAAGACCCACGAGGCCTGTGCTGGTACTGGCAAGGGACAGCCAAGGCAGAGGCTTGGGTCCTTGACCCTAATGGTAACCCATTCACTAGGCCCCTGACCATCACCACTTTGGCTATTCACCATGGCAAGAGTAACGGGCACATTCGTGCCAATTTAGTCACCAGTACTGCTCATCTCCATGCCCCAGCTGATTTTCCTTCTAAGTGGCAATGGAAAGGCCACCAAGCACATGCTTTCATCGTATATCTATATATCTATGGTCTCCAAGGAGGCAGAATCCAGGTCATTGTCAGATTTTACACACCACCTCCAGCCAAGGCCTAACACAGAAGTATGCGAGCATATAAGTAGTTCAGGTGTTACAGGGCTGGGCTTAAGACAGCTGTGTGTGTGTGTCGGGGGAGGGGGGGGTGCTGGTGGTAGTACTTAGGACTGAACCCAGGGCCTTCACGCTGACCTACAACCCCAGCCTATTTTTGATTTTTGATTTTGAGACAGGGTCTCACTAAGTTGCCCAGATTGGACTCAAACTTGAGATCTTTCTGCCTCAGCTACCCACAGTGCTGGAATCACAGGTGAATGCCACCAGGCCCAGCTGGGACATCTTTTAATAAGAGAAGTTACTCCCAAAATAATGAACACTACTGCAGGGACTGTCATTTTGCTTAATATCCAGTCACGTGAATCATTTAAAAAAAAAAAACAAAAACAAAATACCTAGAGTAGCAACAACACTTGACTCAAAACATGTGGAGGCCAGAAGTCACCAATAGCCTCATGAGGTAGCTTGATAGCAAGCCACAGATTGTCCTTTAACACTGCAAAGAATCCAGCTTTGCACTTAAAGGAGCAAATATTCCATAGCATAACAACTACTTCAAACTCCATGTTATTTAGAACCAAGCCAATACACGTCACTATATGCCCTGCCATTCAAACAGAAATTTCTAGATTCTACAGTACCTGAATGGTCATTAATGTACACACTGAGCCTCTCAAGTACCAGCAGGGAGACACGGGTACAGGACCAAGGAATGCAGAAAACTCCGGGCCTGGCCCACTCATACCAGGCTAAATCACCTGAAACCGATTGTGCATGTGCCACTGAGATAGTTCTCTCAAAGGACACATCCAGGGCCGCTGCCAAAGGCTTCAGCATGGCCATCAAAAGGAACCATGAGGTGACTGAGATCTGCTATCCCTAGAACAACATTTACCAGGACTCTGCAGTGAGCCCTTTGCTGATCTAAACCTTGTGTGTCCAAGGACTCTCTGTGATGTCAAAGGAGGCATGACAGAACATCCAGAAGCCAAAGAGGGGCACAGGGCCTTGCCTGCCCAGCTTTCCAACATGGTCTGTGATCTAAAGGCACAGACCTAAACAGCAAGGATGCAGGCCTTTTGTCTTTGTAACCTTCGAAGCACCAGCCCAGTGTTCTATACGCAGAAACTAACCTATCTCAAAATATCTTCTCTCCCAGGCTTCCATAGCCCTGCTTCCCTAAAGAGCATCCTGATTCCCAGGCTGCACTCTGCTCTGAATCTTCCCCCAAAGGCCAAGAATCCTAAGATGCCCCACCAGACTCCACACATAGCAAAGTCAACAACTACAGAGGCCTTGTCCTCAGGACCTAGCAGAGTCAACAGAGTATGCCATGCTCGGAAGGATGAAAGAATGGAGGGATAGAAAGAGGTAGAAGTAGAGAGACTGATGGACTGAAGGATAGACAGACACAGGGACAGCTAAAGGGAGAAAAAATGAAGACACTTGTTCTAGAAAGAACAGCAAGGGTGTGGCTGGCTGATAATCACTTCCTAGACAGGTCGCCCACATTGTCAACAAGATATCTCAATAGCAGCCAGGAAGTGAGATGAGATGAGACCAGTTTGCCCTAGAAGGGACTTAGAAATGGAAACCAAACGAAAGGAATCTGTCAGACTTTGGATTCTACAGGATGCAACCACAGAGATATTCATATATGAGCATGAAACTATTCCTCAAAAAACTGTCATTCCACCACAGGTCCAGAGACACTGCTGATTCTGCTGATTCCTCTTGTATTTCAGGGATATGGGGATAATACTGCCAACCCAGTGGGCCTAAAAAACGAGGCATCAAACCAAAGGCTGTCCTCGAGCCTTAAGATTTCTTAGCATTTGCCTTGCTAGGTTTGGCACTGCTTGAGACCTGCCACTCCCTTCCTTTCCTACTTTTCCCTTTTAGAGTGGGCATGTCTACCACGTGCCTAGCCCACAACCATATTTGGGGAGCACACAACACATCTGGTTTTCTAGGTTCACAGCTACAAAGGATTTTGCCTCAGAATCAATCACACCTCAAGTGTTAGCCATAACTGATTTAAATGATATTTAGAAAAGACTTTGGACGTTACAACTTCATAATTGGAGCTGGAATGAGTTAAGCCTCCAAGGACTCGTAAGATTGAATGAGTGTATTCTGTGTTGAGAAAGACATGGGTTCTGGGGAGTGAGAGGCAGAATACTACAGACTGAACAGTGTTCCATTAAAAAATCACATTGAGGCCCTAACCCCCCAATATAACTCCATTTGGAGATATGAAGAGATGATCACAATTAAATGAGGTCATAAAGTAGGAGGTCCTGGGATACAGGAATAGTACAAGGCCCTGAGTTCAATTCCCCAGTACCACATAAACCAGGCATGGTGGCACACATCTGTAATCCCATCATTTGAGAAGTTGAGACAATAGGATTTCTGTGAGTTCAAGGCTAGCCTGGGCTACATAGTGAGTTCAGGACCAGTCTGGACTACAGAGCCAAACTCTGCTTTAAAAAAAAAAGTGGGAGTCCTTCATCCTAGTGGACTTATAAAAAATATAAAGGGAAAGCAGAGCCTGCACCCTTGACCTTGTAAAGACACAGAAAACGGCTGTCCACAGCCAGAAAGGGTCCACAGCAGAAATCAACCCTGTCAGAGCTAATCTGAGACTTCCAGAACTATAAAAAAAAAGTCTGTTGTTGAAGTCCTCGAGCTAGTGGCACTCTGTCACAACATCCCAAGGACATGAAGACAGCACTCCTCCAGGGAGCTGAAGGAAGTGGGATGACCCTGAGCCCTGGGGATTGAAGAATAGGTAAAAGTGAGAGAAGAGAGGGTAAGAGAGGGTGTGAGCAACAGGTCACTGAACTACTGTCTCAAGCAGGATGTATTTTAGGGTCCAAAACCTTAGAAGACACTGATATACTTCAATTCACTAAACACACTAGCACCATGATTCTCAACTTGGGGCCATATGTAGAGACATTATTGACATGACAATAGCAGATGAGACATGCTACTGGAATCTTGTGATTGGAGGCCATGGAGGCTTCTGAACAGCCTCTAAAACAGAGGATGGTCTGTCCCACCACTGAGAATCTGCCAGCCCAAATGCCTACAGTAACACTTATGAAAATATCTCAAATATGGAGAAAGCTTAAGGTAGTAAAAAAAAGGGGGGGGGGCACCATAAACCTCTGTACAATAGCAGGAGAAGGGAAACATGCCAAATGTCCAGCCTTAAGAATGTGACCCAACAAAGTAGTACATATCAAAAGCTCAACAGCCATTCAACTGGTGTTTGCTGCTCTATAGAAGGCTCTCCTTGGAAGCTGTAGATGGTACAGAAACTACCATAGAATCACTGTCCTTGTGAAGCCTACCTGAGACATTTTTTTGCTTTGTTTTGGTAAGTTTTTTAGGGGTGGATACTAGGGGTTGAACCAAGGCCTTCTACATTCTTAGCCCTTTTTTAGTTTTTTGATTTTCAGATGGTATATAGCTAAGTTGCTAAATTGCGTAGGCTGGGCTCAAACTTGTGATCCTCCTACCCCAGCCTTCAAGAGTGCTGAAATTACAGTCTTTAGCCACCATGTCTTACTCCAGGATATTTTAAAAGTATGTTTATTAAGATATTGTAATAACTGGGAAGGCTTTCATTAAACTGCTAGGGAGAAAAGGTGGTTACAAAATCATTTAATATACGATCAACTTTTGGTTTCTTTGTTTACAAAAAGAGAAAAGGATAAGAGAAGACATCCAAATGCAGCTGTTGTTACTGGAGTGGATGGGAAAATGCAAGGAGCCATTTTGTCAAAGAATCCAAAATTGCCTCCTCTTTCCACAATCTCTGGGGGCAAGAAGGACCATCACTGAATTATTTCTTTGTTCTGCTTCTCTCTGCCACAGAGAAGCACAAGCAAGGGATGAGAGCTAGAAACATACAATTCCAAAGCCAACCAGAACACCTCAACTGTAGATGCGTTACCTAGTTACTGTGACAGCCCTTGGGATGCTCTATCAAGACCTCAATGGGTCATGAATACTTCAACACAGGAGACTTTATTTCAAAATCTGGAATTTCTAGCTCTTAAAATTCAGAAGAAGCCAGGCATGGTGCTGTACACCTGTAATCCCAGCACTAAGGAGGCTGACGTAGGAGGTCTGCTGTGAGTTCAAGGCCAGCCTGGACTACTAAGTGAGACCCTATGTAGCCCTAAAAAACTTACCAAAACAAAGCAAAGAAAATGTCTCGGGTAGGCTTCACAAGGAGCCCTTGAACTCACAGAAATCCTACTGTCTCAGCTTCTCAATTTCTGGGATTACAGAAGACCCAGTACACAGTGATTACATTCCAAAGATGAAAATTGGCTAAGGCTGATTCAGGCTATCTCTTTAGAAGGAGTTGCGAGCTACCCTGCCACAGTCCCCAGCTCTTTTTGTCACTGCTAACACCTAACCATTTCCTTGTTAGCCCAGTTCTAGTGGACATTTCAGTCTGCAATGATGAGGTGGAGAGGTGAGCAAACCCTTTTGCAGAATGGCTGGCAGTGACTTCCTGCTGGGCATGGCATACATGAAGCTTGGTAAAAAGGATGCTCTGCTAGCTCGCTTCAGGCAAGTAATCTTGGCTAAAGGTGACATAGCTGGTGGAACCCACCCAAGGAAAAGCTGTATGAAAACTGCAGAGTGTTATTCATTTGCTTAAATATTCAGTGCGGGAAAGGAATTTGAGATGTTCAGTGCCGGGAGTTAACCTCAAGGAATTCAGCTCTACCAGGCAGCAAATAAATAACAAATTGCCATGACTAGACAGACGACCAATGGGAAGACCTCAGGCAGAGAGCAAGGGAAGCGGAGGGGAGGAAGCTATTGAATATAAGTATAAATCTTTTTTATGGTCAGCAGAACTTCAAACCCTTCTCCTCACTCTCCCTCCCTACCCTACCCCAAAAGAGTAATACAACAGTATTGCATTTATAGCTAGTCCACCCTTCTTTCTCCTTTTCAAACTCCAACATTTCTAGTTCCCAAGGCTCACCTGTCCAAGGGGCTGAAATCATCAAGAAATAGTCATTTGTCACCGAAAGATGCACCCTGGCCAGGGACAGCTGCATTTAATCAGGGGTTCCAACTTATTTGGTCTGCAGTAGAGCATGGGCAACAGTATTTCTTAGACACTCACTGGCTACTCCATATTTGAAGACTGGATTGATAACCACTTCTATAAGTGTTGCTCAAAGGTAGATATTCTTCTGTCTTCCAAATGTTTGGGGTCTAAATGGACAGGAAAGCTTCTTGGCAGTTACAGTCACGAACCAGGACAATGTGATGTACAAAGAAATGCGTACGGGGCCTGCCTGCAGTTTCTAGCCCAGAGCTTGTTAGTTATCGGAACTTTCTGGAGGAGAAGAGCATCTTTTGTTGTAATATGGGATGCCAGGTGGCCCCCTGGCGGGGGACTGCTAACCGGAAAGAGCAAGGTATGATCAAAAGTTTAGAGAGGGGGAAGAAGAGCTTTTTATCCAAGGAGTTGGGATGTGTACCTTCCTGGCACATGGGCATGGCTGGCAACCTTAAAGCTGTCTGAATCTCATACTTCTGGAATTTTTATGGCAGCTTCATCAAATAGGTAGAGGAAGGGAGTCCAGGAAGGTGACAAAAGGCAGGCTGTCTAGTCCATACAGACCCGGAACCAAGACAGGAACCACCAGGTGATCAACGATGATGTGAGAAAGCAGGCGTCAGAGCAGCAGGCAGGGTCTTCTCTTAGGAGATGCCTATGACACAGAGGCCTGGACGCCCATCCTCACCCTCATTTGATAAGAAATTCTACATTAGAAAGCCCCGCAGAGAGCCCAAGAAATCTCCCACCTTCACAGTCTTGAACCAAGACCCCAGCCAGCTACTCTCTGGAATCACAGGCATAGCGGGTGAGGATGGAGAATGTTAACAAGATCGTTCTTCTGAATGGAATACTTCCAGATTCTAGATTAAACTACTTTTTAAGCAAGAGCCAACATTCTTCTCTTGATCAAAAATACCCAAAACAATACCTTGCATAGTATGCGGCTGTATACAGGAACAGTGAGGTGTCCTTCAGACAAACAAAGCATCACATCCTGAGAGGGCTGACAACACGATGAAGCCTGGTGGTAGGGTCAGACCATTCTCTTATATGAGAGGTCATGACAAGGAGTGGCCTAGGACACATTTGACAAGGGCTCTGCATATACCATTCTGAGGAAAAAGCTGGAAGCTAACCATGTCAGCTGGTCCCCTACAGAAGCAAAGGGCTCTCTGTTCTGATACATGTTCATTAGGTTAGGTCATCAATAATCTTAGGTGTCAGGGTTAAACAATTGCTTTGTCATGTGGTTTCATGTTCGTTACCCTGGAAGGAGGAGAATCAGAACAGAGGTGGCTTGAGGGTGAGGAGTTATGATGTAGTCTGGTCTGGTCTGGTCTGTGGAAAAGCTGCCTGGTTGTTTGGTAAGAGGCCCCTGAAGAATGAATCAGTAGGCCTGGATCTGTAGTTCTTAATCCTGGTTGTTAATGAAACTAAATGGGAGTACTTTTCAAAACAACAGTTAAGTGTCTAGTGTCCAGAACATATAAAGAACTCCCAAAACACACCAACAAAAAGGCAAGCCAATTGAAAAATGGGCAAAGGACTTGAATAGGAATGTTTCCAAAGAAGATATACAAATGGCCAAGAAGTATACGCAAGCGCCGAACATTCTAAGTCAATAGGGAAATGCACACCAAAACCATAATGAGATAGCACTTCACATCCAGTAGGTTGGCCACTTCTTAAATACCAAGTAAATAAACAAAAGGGTAAATTAACAAGTGTGGACAAGGATGTGGGAAAGCGAGAATTGTCCTAATTGCCCATGGAATGCAAAATGGTGCAGCTGCTCTAGAAAACATCTGGGTAGGTACTGAAAAAGTTAAACCTAGAACTACCATTATAACCCCACAGTTCTACTCCTACACATATATGAGAAAGAGCAATAGCAGGAGGTAATGGGGAAGAAGAGGGGAGAAATGGTAAACAGGGATACAAACAAACATGCATGCTCAGAATTGCACCACTTCAAGCAGCCTCTATGTCAATCAGTGGATGAATGGACAATCAAAACATGCTCTATTTGTACAATGGAATATTAGCCATAAAACAGGATAGACTATTGACACATGCTACAACGTGTAGGGATCTTCAAAACATTGTGCTATATGAAAGAAGCCAGACACAAAAGGACACGTATTTTATGCTTCTTTTTATATGAGATGTCCACAATAGGCCAATCCACAGCAATACGGAGTAATCCAGGCCTGGTGGCAAAGACCTGTTACCCCAGCACTCTAGGATGCTGAAGTAGGAAGATCACAAGTTCCAGCCCAGCCTGGGAAACTCAGTGACTTAGAAAGACCCTGTTTCAAAATAAAAAATAAAAGGGGGTGGGAGACGTAGCTCAGTATGAAGACCCTAGGCTCAATCCCTAGTTCCATAAAGACGAACAGACAGACAGACAGACTGGCCTAGCTACTTAAGCCAGAGGTGGGAAGCAATGGGGAATGATTATTTAATGAGTACAGGGTTTTCTTTTCGGATGATGAAAATAACTTGGAACAAGATAAAAGTGATAATCATACATTATAAATGTACTAGATGTCACTACACATTGTACTTAGAAGTAGTTAGTTATTGATTAATTTTATGGTTTGTGAATTTTCGGGAAACTGTTTTTAAACAAGGAGAAATAAAAATGGAGGCTTTCAGGGCCCGACTGACCAGAATATGCTGGAGTGGTTCCATGTATGCACGTACGTGTGTATGTATAAATATAAATATGAAAAATTCCCCAGCTTAATGTTCCTTGCAGGTAGGATTGAAAAGCACCAGATTAGGACACTGGACCCATAAGCAATTTCTAACTAACATACAGAAGCAGAGGACTACATCTTAGGACTAAGACATGAGGATTTTACCTGATAGTATAATCATCATGGACACTGTTTCTCATCCTCTCCCTGGAAAAAAATATGCATTTTAACGATGTACGTAGATGAGTAGCATTCAGAGAATAAAGGTCATGAGCAAATTCCAGCTCTGAAGCCCTTAAAAGCAACATAATGAGAAGAGCAAGGGCATTCAAAATCATTCCCCTTTGGGCTGGAGATGTAGCTCAGTGGAGAGCACTTGCCTAGCACACATGAGGTTCTGGTTTCAACCCCTAGGACTTCCACAAAAAGCATGCCCCCAGAATCCTGGAAAGACCTAAAGACAGTTTATTCTGCTCGGATGAACACTCCAAGGAGCTAGAGTGCTGCCGTCAAACATCAGTGGACTATACATATGTTTGTTACACACTTAATACAACAGAAGCAAATATTAATGGAGTCATATACAACACAGAATGGGTGAGCAAAACTTCAGCTCCTGCCATGGTCAGTTCATCAGAAGAAAGAATGTTCTAACTCAGACTTGCCTTACCACTCAGGGTTAGAGATGTCACTCAGCAGGAAGTATCCAGCCACATGATCACTAGTAAGCCACAGATTTAAGTCTGTGGTTCCTCCTGTGGGAAACCCAAGGGACAAGACCTGCCTCAAAATAGGCTTCAAGCCTTTGAGGTTCTAAGTCTGTTCACTGGGAATGGTTCTTACAGGTGCTGAAGAAATTAGGTATAAAAATTGGCAGCTGTGAATGGATGTGGTGAAACAGTATTTCATTAAACAATTCTACCCGGGATTGCTGTACAGAGCATTCACTGATCCTCACAGACTGTGCTACTTGGGGGAATGGAGGACAAGGCAGGAGAGCGAGAAAAGGGGAGGGGAAGGGAATGTGAAGTAGTTGCAATATATATGTGCACAATATTCTCAAGTTTAACGCAGCCATTGTGCATCACATGCACATACTAATAAAAACGGAGAGCTGGACGTGATGGTGCACACCTGTAATCTCAGCACTTAGGAGGCTGAGGCAAGGGGCGTGCTGCAAATTTAAGGCCAACCTGGGCTCCATAGTGAATTCAGGACCAGCCTGGACTACAGAGCAAGACCCTGTCTTAAATAAATAAATAAATGAATGAAAAAATAAACTGTGCTAAAATTACCATCGTTTTTCAGCACCTTAATCTTTCTTTTGGAAAACTTGGTCTGTGGTCCCATCTTTCCAGTATTTGAACTATTTGTTAAAAGAATCACGGCCTAGGTTGGAAGAATAGCTCAGTGGTTAAAGCGCTTGCCTAGCAAGCTCAAGACCCTGAGTTTGATCCCCCAGCACCACATAACCCTGGGTGTGGTGGTCCACACCTGTAATCCCAGCATTCGGGAGGCTGAAGCAGGACTGCTGGGCATTGGAGGCCAACCTGGCCTCCACAGTGAGTTCAGGAACAGCCTGGTCTCCCAAGCAAGACCTTGTCTCAAAAAGATTGATGGCCTAAAGATTACACTTATGTTTCAACTTCACCCTTTTTTGTTTGTTTGGAGAGAAAGTCTCACGCTGTAGTCCAGGTTGGTCCTGAACTCATTATGGGACCCAGGCTGGCCTCACACTCATGGCAATCTTCTTGCCTCAGCCTCCCAAGTGCTGGTATTACAGGTGTGCCAACTTGGATTTTTTTTGAAGGTCCAAGATTGTGAGGTTTTTTTTTTCCATTGAAATTCCGCTTTATTATTTGACAGTCATAATTTGAACAATATTGAGCATGAAGAACGCAGCAATGACTTAAAAGCATACAGATCAAAAATTGATTTGCAATTCATAAATGAATGAATGCTAGTTTCTTCAAAACCCATTCATTAACAGGAGAATTATAACTTTAAGGTAGGGCTATCTTTTGAGGTAAGAAAATAAATCCAACCACTTCTTATATACCCTACTCAGCTTAGGAAGCACTGCTGGCCAACTGTTTCACAAAACCAACTGCAGGGCTACGTGTGCTTCAGGTACCATGATGTTTCTGGTTTGCTTTATGAAAAATTTCCTGATTTCCATTTATCTTACAAGTTTAGAATACGCTTAGGGATCTTCTTTAGCTCAAAGTCGAGACATAGAAAGGGCCACAGGAAAGACCCAGAGGCATGTGCTTTTGTTCTATGACACAATAAATAACATGAGGAGTCCAAATGTCTGGACTGGAGGGCTCTCCCTCCAACTCATCTCACAGACCATGAAGGAGAAGAATCAGTTCGGCCTGTTCCCTACACCTACACTGGGATTAGTCTACATGGTTTTCAAACTCCAAAATGAAATAAAAGTAGTATTTGTCAGCCAAGCCTGGTGGTACAGGCCTTTAATCCTGACACCTGGAAGGCTGAGGCATGAGAAACCCAAATTTTGAGCCCAATCTGGGCAATCTGGTAAGACTCTGTCTCAAATGAATAAGAAAAAGAGGTCTGGGGGTATAGCTCAGGGAGAAGGCCCTGAGTTCAATCCCTGGTATCACAAAAAGTAGCATTTGTCCCTGAAGTGAAATGCTAATGTATTCTTTTTACTGGTACACACACACACACACAAAGACATTCACTCCAACCAATAAAAGAATGGCTATTAACCTCTCCCAAATAGATGGAAAGAAAGTGATATGTTTCCATATTTCACATAAAAAGAGAAAAAACAGCATATCGGAAGGAAATGCAGACTTTGGGTTCCATCAAATATTTACTGAGCTGGCACTAGGTAGGCTAAGAGCTAAGACATGGACAATGACTCAGGAAAGCCAGTCACAGTTTATGTAAAACTTTTTAGCCAACTACATTTTAAAAGGAGCTGGTTAACAATTTTTTTCTCTATGAATAATTTTAAAACACAAGTACATGTGTTCATTTTTTCTAAAATTGAAAGTAAATATGCCCACAGCCCCAAGGTGAAACTGGGCATTGGGAGGTCTTCAAACAAGAATTGTTGGTTCTGGCCACTACAGTGGCACTTAAAATGCAAAAGCTACTCTGTCCTTCTCCTGTAACTGCATGTGAATGCAAGAAGCTATTCCTGGTAATCCTTGACATTTTTGTCAATATGCCATGTACATGGTGACATTTTGGAGGTTTATGATATGGGCTGGGGAGGAGGGAAGGCTGGTTTCTGGTATCTTGGCTTTTAATACTGAGATTAACAAGATGACAATCTTGGGTTAACCTGGGTCAGGTCAATCACAGAATGATTTATCTTGAGTGCCTTTTCAATCAGTACATCTATAGCAAATAAAACAATGTCACAGTGCTCCTTTAAAAAAATTCAGTATTATCCCAAGCAAAGACATGTGACAAGCTCTATGGAATTGGCCACCGTGGATTTCAGCCCTGTCATTTTAGATTCCAAACCACTCCAGCTATTAGAAAATGACTGATCACTACTTTAAAAAAAAGAACAGCAGCTTAGTACTTATAACAATGGAGCATTCAAAAAAGCACATATATATCTCCTGTAAAGATGCCATCTTTAAGTACACAGCCCCACTGCTAAAATAACAAGAACATGCTGTGTATGCTGCACGGCATTTCCTGTTCCGCGGAGTTCCTCACTGCCACAGCAGCAAAGCCAAGAAAGAGTACAGGAAAAATCCAGCTCCTCGATGCTGAGCCAAGCACCACAGCCTGGAGAGCCATGTTGGCAGAGCCCTAGATTCCCCAAGCAGGCAGAGTTTCTGCAGAAGGACGTCAAGACTAGGTCAATCAGACAGGGAGCCATGACACAGGGTCTAGCACCATCAGAAACCATGCCTAGACCTGAGACCATGTCCACTCCTTCCTTCTTGACCTAAACCAGGCCACTTCCAGGCCCTGCAGACAGCCAGCATCTCCCAACCAATCTTCTGCTTCAGCGCTCTCACTAATCTGGTCCCCTATAGCAGTCAGAAAAACCCTAATAAAATATTATGCCTTTCCAACAGAACAGCTCCAAAACTTGCTTAAACATGCAGCCAAGTTATCTATATTCTGGGTTTCTCACAGAAGAGAAATTATGATACTGAACCCTCTGTGTCTGATTTGCTTCATTTAGCATTATGGTTTCAAGGTGTATCTATTTTTCCTACAAATGACTCAAACTGATCCTTTCGTAAGGCAAAGTAGTACTCTATTGTGTATATATACACCTCATTTTCTTTCTCTATTCATTTGGTGATGGGCACTGCCAAGATTTAGCAAAGATATATGGTAGGAAATAGGGAGGCAGACTTTCTGGATAGGAAGAGCAGAGAGAGGAAGCGGGAATAAATATGTAAAAGGGATTAAGATGTAATATGTATATACACCAATTCCCCAAGATAAATGTAATAATTATTTATCACAAACATGTACTAATAAAATATGGACTATGAGATTAAAAAGAAGAATCATAACCCGATCCCTACCATGGCCTACCATAACTTTCCAGAGTCACCTCACCCCAACCACCCTCCTCTCCTTCATTGCTCCTCACCTCAGCCTCTCTCCCTCCTCACCTCCTACACACAGCAGTATTTCAAAGGCCTCCTGAATGGCAAGGCTTCCCTAGATGCCCTCCACAAAGTGACCATGCACACCCCACCAAAATTCCCCGTCAAACTCGCCTGCCAATTTTCACCCTGTAAGGGACTCACATACTCACTATTGTTATTTGCCACCACCACACTGGAAGTTCCACATGGATCAGGTCTGTCCAAGAATGGTTCACTGTTGACCCCTGGAGCGGGTTCTTGGCCACGGCCCTGTGGCTGCCACGGCCAGCTTGTTTCTTGCCACGAGAGCCACACTGCATGGCAGGATGCTTAGCAACATGCCTGGCCTTCACCCACCAGATCTCTTAGCACACCACTGCCCCCACCCACTACCAAGTTGTGACCGCCAAAAATATCTCCTAACACTGCCAAATGTCCCCTGGAAGGCTAAATTATGCCTGGCTGAGAACTTCCACTGTTTTAGTGGAATTTGTGACTCCAAGGGTAGGCAGAACTTTTATAGTTTCACCTCATACTGCTAGGAAAATACCTCAGATAATGTTCATGTTAACTATTCATTGGGTCCCACTGCCTCCCTGACTCCATCTACTTTTCCATCACCGACTTCTACCCCAAGAGTTCCACAAGAAAGCAAGGAATTTCCAAGGCATCACCATGGGCAAGCTACTCCATCTCCACTCTGAACTCCGATTCTTTCCAAGGCCCAAACAGCACAGAAATATGGGCAAACTTCATTTCATTCCAAAAGTAAGTTCTCCTAGACATTTAACTACATATCCAAAAAACATGGACACAGACATGAAAACTGCATGTGAGGGTGATTTGCCTGCAACACCTGTCACCCCACTGGTCACCAGGATTGATTTGGCTGCTCTGGCTGGCTAGGCAGGTGTCCCCTTCCTCCCTCACCACTCCATGTGCGTCCCTCCCGAAGCTGGGCACAAAAGTCGAAGAGGACGAGCTTCACTGCTAGAGGAGGACTGTTTTGCAGTCAAGGGTGTATGAGTAGCTGTGCTCTCCTGCAAACACCTCCTAACAAGCTCTCAAGGTCCATATATGAAAACTTCCTTGTACTTATTCTTCAAAGGTATTAAGAAGTGAAACTGGTTCTTGATTTTCAATCAACTCCTGTTCTTAATATCTGTCAGAGATTATTAGCTATGCGACAAGGTCTAGGGCGAGAGACAAAGCTCAGGAGTTAAGCACTCGCCTTGCATGTGCAAGGCTCTAGGTTTGATTCCCCAGCACCACATAAAAATTAGCAAGGTATGTTGGCACATGCCTATAATTTCAATATTTGAGGACAAGGCAGGAGGAGTGGTATGAGCTGAGGCCAACTTGGGTTACATAGTGGATTTAAGGCCAGCCTGGACTAGGAGCAAGACTCTGTCTCTTAAGAAAAAGAATGAAGGGGAGGAGGGGAAGGGAAGGGGAGGGGAAGGGGAGGGGAGGGGCGGGGAGAGGAGGGGAGGTCTAACTACCTGATATGATTTGTGTGTGTGTGTGTGTGTGTGTGTGGTGGTGGTGGTGGTGCTGGTGGTACTAGGGATTAAACTCAGAGTCTTGCACTTACTGAGTTATATCACAAATACATTTTAATTATCTGATTTTGAGACAGGATCTCATTAAGTTGCCTAGATTGGCCACACACCTGTAATCTTCCTGACTCAGCCTCCTAAGTAAGTAGCTGGGATTACAGGTGCATACCACTGCACCTAACTGACGTGAATTTTATAGTGTCTCTAACATCACCGAATGATACACATTCCAAGTCCTGGAACCAATGACAGCCACACCCTGGAAATCAATAATTCTGCACACACTCAAAGTGTTTTTAAATTTACAGCCAGGCTCATGTAGCAAGAATGAAAGTTTATGGCACAAAAACTTGGTCATATTAATATGGTAAATAAGTGTGGCATTGAGCATAGCGTAGCAAACTGCCTGTCTCCTGTTTTTGTAAATAAAGTTTTATTGTAACCCAGACAGGCCCATTCATTTTCAGCTTCTGTGCTGAAGTGGTAGAGGTGAGCCTTTTCAACAGAGACCGCAGGGCCTACAAAGGCTAAGATAACTCCTATATGGCCCTTGTAAGGAAGAATTTGATGGCTCTGCTCTGATGCATATTCTCTCTCCAGTAATGTTTCATTTCCGTCAACATTGCTCATCCAGCCACAAAACCAAGAAAATACAAAGAAAAGAGGCAAGAGGGAGGAGAAATAATTATAGCAAATTCTGAGCAGCGGCCTTGACACAGGTGAGCTGCCAGCACCCCTTACCCCCGAGGACAACAAAGGAGTAACTCAAAGCCAACGGGTACAACAGAGGGAGGGTCTGAAGAACTGTAGAGCTAAATGACTACAGGATGTGACCACAAGAAATAAAAGGTAAAGCTGGGAATGGTGCCACACACCTGTAGTCCCAGAACGCTAAGAGGATGAGGCAAGAGGATCACATGTTCAAGCCCAGCTTGGTCAACTTAGTGACTTAGGGAGACCTTGTCCCATCATGAAAAATGAACATGTCTAGAAGGGCATGGTGGTACATGCCTATAATCCCAGCACTCAGGAGACAGAGGCAGGAGGATCTCTGTGAGTTCAAGGCCAGCATGGGCTACATGGTGATGAGTTCAGGGCCAGTGGACTACAGATGAGACTCTGTCTTTAAAAATGAATAAATTTTATAAAATTTAAATAAAAATAAAAAGGTCTGGAGATGTGTCTCATTTGAAGGCCCTGGGCTCAATCCCCAATATCACAAAATAAATAAATAAATAAAATGGGAATGCCTATTCTTCACTAGACATTGATCTAAGTACTTTACCCCATATTACTGAATCTTCAAAATAACATAGTAGGTAAATATTTTGTCTTCTTTTTAAAAAGGAGGAAATGGAAGCTAAGAGAACTCAAATAACCTGCCTTAGGGACACCACAAAAGACAGAGCCAGAAGTCACTCTTAGGGCTATACATGCCTAAAATCAGGACCACCCACACTTGGGCAGTCCATAGCATTAGTGCTACATTTCAGGGCATGCTAACCTTGATACTCACCTATACAAACCCTAACTATTAAGAAAATCTTACTTTAAAAATCCCTGTTGGCCACTCGTAGTCATCACCCTTCCCACCTCCAACCCCAGGCATCACTAAGCCACCTTCCACCACTACAAATTTAGCTCCTCTGAATACTCTGTGGACACCAGCCTATACAATGTGTTCTTTACATCACTCTTTCATGTTTCTGAGGTCCACTCACAGCTTCCCTTGTCCTGTGAAGCCTATCCAGTACCTGGGACTTGTATCTAGTATCTGATCTGCACACCACAGTTTAAAGCTCGGGAGGCTGAAGCAGAAAGATTGCCAGGAATATAAGCCCAAAATTTAAAAAAAGAAAAGTAAACCCAGCTGGAGGAATAGCTCAGAGCTTAAAGCACCTCTAGCAAGCGCTGTGCAAATGCTAAGTACCTGAGTTCGATTCCCCAGCACCACATAAACTGGGCATGGTGGTGCATGCCTGTAATCCCAGCACTCCAGAGGCTGAGGCAGGAGGATTTCCATGAGTCCAAGGCCAACCTGGGCTACATAGTGAGTTCAAGATCAGCCTGGACTACAGAGCAAGATTCTGTCTCAAAAAAAAAAAAAAAAAAAAAAAAGATGAGTTGGAGAGGAAGCCAGGAAAGAGCTAGAGAAAGCATAAAAGGCTCCCACAAATTCCTGTTGAGCTAATCTTTCTAACATAACTAGTGATGGTAAATACAGGGGCATGCATTCATCTGAGTTATTACAGAGTGACCATATGGTAGGTATCTCTGAGGATATTTATCCATTTGAAACCAAACCTCCATTATTTGAGCAGCCAAGTTGAGCTTGCAGAGATCTGTAATCCTCTGGAAAGCATATGTAAGTCTCTATGTACTAGCTCCATGTTCAGAATACAAAATAAAAAATTTTTTTCAGTACTGAGGATTGAACACAGGAGCTTCACATTGAGCTACATACCTAACCCTTTTTTATTCTTTATTTTGAGACAGGGTCTCACTAAGCCAGTCAGCTGCCCAGGCTGGACTTAAATCTATGACCCTCCTGCCTCGGCCCCCCAGAGTACTGGGATTATAGACCTATATCACCATGCCAAGCAAATCCCTGTCTTATGTCAGAATTCCCAAGCTCTATGATTTCAAAAATTTCTAGAACCCTTGCACTCTACCATGAAGACTTAAGACAGTATGTCAACTGCATGAAAGAATAAAACACAGAAAGATTAGTTTGCACCATAAAAACAGCAACAATTTAATTCTAAAAACCACTGGCACAGAAAAAAATTAGTGGAAAAACTGGTGAAATGCAAATGCTTAAGAGTTTGACTACTAGTCATATATGGGCTAAAAGACAATCCCCATGGGAAAATAGTCCAATCTTTACAATTCTTCTATAACTTCACAACGTTTCAAAATAGAAGTATACTAAAATAAACAAAAAGGCATTGGATTTCATTTATCCCATGTCTAGAATGATCTTTTAATGCAAACATGAAAACCCCTACAGAGAAAATAACTGCACGTAAGCAGCATTATAATTATAATACTTAATAATACATATCACTGGGTAATCTCAATGGTTGAAAATACGAGAAATATTCAGTGAGTGTCATTATAGCTGCTAAGTGGCAGCCAGCCAACACATGCAATAGGAAAGAATGGTCTGGCCTAGTGGCAAACGCCTATAGTCCCAACACTATGGAAGGCTGAGGCAGGAGGACTGCGGCCTCGAGCCCAGGCTGGACAACTTAGTGACTTTACGAAACCCTGTCTCAAAATCAAAACTAAAAATGAGCAGGGAATGTAGCTCAGTGTGAAGGCCATGAGCTCAGACCCCAGTGCCACAAAAAAGGGGGGGGGGGGGGGAGAAAAGAAGGAAAGAAGGAGGGAAGGAGGGAAGGAGGGGAGGAGGGAAGGAGGAAAGGAAGGAAGGAGGGAGATCATCAAGAGTCCCTTCCATCCAGGTCTACAGCAGAAGTGGGGAACACCTGACTCATGGACTGAACCAGCACAATCACTGAAGCCAATCTAGCTAAAGCAACTGGCACGGTAGAGTTGAGTTAATTACATAACAATTAAATACTCTACCAAGTATAGCAGGCTCATTTTTAACTTGATAATTTCATATGGCCCAGGGACGATGTCATAAATATCCAAATAGCCCCTGACCCACAAAGAAGGTTCCCCACCCACCCATGATCTACAGGCGGGGGGGGGGGGGGGAGGAGTTTCTCCCCAGTACTACCCCCCACACACAGTTCATTACACAGCTCTAGGTCATGTGGCCCTGCCTCAGACAATCACAGACCTAGATGCTATAGAACTGTCTTAGTGCAGTCTGGGCACTAGAGTTATTTGTGGCTAGATATTTCACTGTTGTGGTAGGGACTATACTATTCCGTTGCAGGACATTTAGCATCATCCTTGGCCTCTACCCATTACATGCCAGGAGAACCCATCCCCAGTTGTAACAACCAAAAATATCTCCGAACGTTGTCAAACGCCTCTTCCATGGCTGAGACTTACTTGCACAGAGCAATCCAGACCCCGCTGGAAATTGCAGATGGGGTCTCTTCCCCCAAAGCAAGACAACGAGAAGCCACCACAAGATGATAATCTGATGGCCTGCAGGGGGCACTGCCCTTGAGAACTCAAAAACATACGAGAAAAACTCAAGTGAAATAATACAGAAATACAAATAGTCTTTATAAATCAATTAAAACAGCCAGGTCCAGTAACACAGGCCTCTCTTTCTTGCACTCTGGGAAGCTGAGACAAGAAGATCATACATTTCAGCTCAGCCTGGGTAACTTAGCTATTCGGCAACACCGTCTCAAACATAGAATAAAGGGGCTGGGGTACAGCTCTGGTTGAAGGCCCTGAGTTCAATCCCCAGTAACACCCGCTTTCTAGTTGGAAAACACTGGAGATCCCACAGCCCCATGGGAAAGCTTTCAAGATGTGCTTGCTCCTGCATTTGGAGGTCTTCTGAGCAAAGAGAGAGGGGAGATGCTAAGAAGGGGAAACATGAACGAATGAATGGTGCATCACACATTCAAAAAGCCAACTCAGCGGCTGAGGTTGCTACAGAACAATGAAGAAAGTCCTGTTTCGCTGCATAAATGTGTGCTTGACAGCCTTGAATACTTACCAATTGAGAGGATTCTTGGTTTTGAGCAATACACAAACTAATGTATGTTCCAAGCTCAAGGGTTTAACATTTGTTTTGCACAAAGGCATAGAAATCAGGCCTCCGTGGTCTTACCCAAGCAAATGGAAGTGCCCATTTGCTTGAAACAAATTCAAATGCTAAAAGGGAAACATTGTA
This sequence comes from Ctenodactylus gundi, assembly GCA_004027205.1. Classification (NCBI taxonomy): domain Eukaryota; kingdom Metazoa; phylum Chordata; class Mammalia; order Rodentia; family Ctenodactylidae; genus Ctenodactylus; species Ctenodactylus gundi. The sequence continues at coordinate 68,718 of PVKB01005214.1, forward strand.
ACCCAAGTGATGGCCCTCAAGAGGGTGCTTGCAATGTTTGGAGATATTTTTGACCTTCAGAACTTGGAGGATGGCCAAAGTGACCCAGAGCCATTAATAGGGTAGATCCACGGATGCTGCTAAGGACCATATACCACACAGGACTTTCCTTACAAGAATCACCCCACCCCAAATACCAACAGTGTCGGGATTGAGAAAAATCGAAAATAAATATTCCATTTGACCCAGCTGTGCATCTTCGGGGTCTCTTCCCAAAGAATGAAAGGCATAATGCATGCATATTCATGTTTACAGAAGCACAATTCATAACAGCTACATCTTGGAAGCAGCCAAAATGTCCATCGATAGATGAATGGATTTTTAAAATGTGTGGTGTGTAGATATACACAATGGAGTCCTACTCTGTCATGAAGGATGGATTTGAGATATTTGTAGAAAAAAGTGGATGCACCCTGAGACTATTATACTAATTGAAATAAATCAGACATAGAAGGTTAAGTATCACATGGTTTCTCTTATATGAGAAACCCATAGTATATAAGTAAGGAAAACAGTAAAATAAAAGAGTGGTGGTAGGAAACAGTGACATACATTGTGTGGGGAGGAAAGGAGGATGTGGGGAAAAAAGAGACAGGTGATCAGGAAGAGGAAAGAGAAGTAAAATTATTGAGATATGATGCATATATGTATTAATATCAGTTCCCCAAGGTGAACGGAGTTGTTATGTACTATAAATGTATGACGATAAAAAGAGAAACGGGGATGGGGGGAGCTGCTGGAGGAATAGCTCAGCGGTTAAAGTCCTTGCCTAGCAGGCTCAAGTCCCTGAGTTCAATTTCCCAGCACTACATATGCTGGGCATGGTGGCACACTCCTGTAATCCCAGCACTCAAGAGGCTGAGGCAGGAGAATTGCCATGTATTTGAGACCAGCCTGGGCTACTCACAGCAAAATCCTGTCTCAAAAAAATTAACAAAGAAAATGGGGAGATAAAGTAATAGTTTCTTGGTTTAGGTGCCTTTTAGGACACCTCCCATCAGAGGTGGAGTAACCTGACTGACTCAAGGAGCCGGCCTTTTTAATGAAGTTATTGGATACACAAAAAATACATGAAAAAACAATAAAGGCTTCTGAGTGTGGTTTAAAAGAGGCCTTCAAGTTGGCCCTCTGAGACTCAGCTCCTCTAAAGCGGCAACAAGATTCTTTTGAGCATCTCTTGATTTCACTGGCTCAGTTCAAGCACTACCCCAATGCTCTACATCTTGTTCCCCCTCCTCAGTTCTCTGACACTATCTCTGCCTTTTCTAGTCCTAGTGCCCTGTCTCTCCAAACAGCCCCATTATGATCTGAGGAAATCTGCAAGAGTCTCCAGGCAGCCTCTGCTCTCAGAAATCCAACCTGCCATCGCCTATCTCCCTATACTTGACCAACACGTCACATATGACTTGGTGTACAACATCCAATGTGAGTCCTAGCATGAGTCTCCAAACCCAGCCCAAGAAATGAGTGCCCATGAAGGGGACTGTGAGATGCCAGGGAGAGAAAAATCAGTATAAGATACTTAGCACCAGCTGAATGCGGTGGTGCACCCTTGTAGTCCTAGCTACTTGGGAGACTGAGTTAGGAGTAACTCAGGAAGACCCTGCCTCAAATTTTAAAATGTAAAAAGTGCTGGTGATATAACTCAAAGATACAGCACACTAGGTTCAATCCTCAACATCACATCAAAAAAAAAAGAAATGTTTAAGCCAGCCAGGCCCAGTGGCACAGGACTGTAATCCCAGCACGCTGGGAGGGTGAGTCAGGAAAATCCAGCCTAGGCAAGACTCTGTCAATGAAAAAAAGGGGGCTTAGGGGTATAGCTTGCAGAAAAGGCTCTATATTCAATTCCCAGTAAGGCAATAAATAAATAAATACGTAAATAAATAAATAAGTAAATAAAAAGTTAAAGCTTAGCACAGTACCTGGCCGGGCATGTGATGAAGACCAGCTATTGAGGTTGTTATCAAGACATCAAGCTCAGAAACAATGTGTGGGAGGACCAGGTAGGGGGTAGTCAGTCTCACTCATGCAGTGACAAAGTGCCGCCAAGCAAGGGGCTTCAAACAACACAAAGTTCTTATCTTACATTCCTGGAGGCCAGAAGTCCAACACTGGTTGTGGTTACACCTGGCTAAAGGCAAGGTGCTGGCTGGGCTTGGGTCCACCTGCTGGCTCAGGCTCAGGGGAAGAATCCACCAACCAGCCTGTTCCAGCTTCTGGATGCTGCGGGCATTCCTTGGCTCCTGGCCACATGACCCAACCTCCACTTCCATTGTCACATCTCCACCTCTGACTCTGCCCCTCCTCCCTCCTAAAGTCCCTTGTGAAGACACAGGGCCTGCCAGATAACCCAGGGTCATCTTCCTATCTCAAGATCCTTAACTTAGTCACATCTACAAAGGCTCTATTGCCATGGAAGGTAACTTATTAATAGGTTTTGGGGAGTAAGAGGTAGACATCTGTCAGAGGCAGTCATACCACCGAGGGGATTACATATCAAACAAAGAACACAAGACAAAAACAATGAGTAGGAACTGAGTCCAGTAACACAAACCTATAATCTCAGTACTCTGGATGGCTGAGGCAGAAGGATCACAAGTTGGAAGCCAGCCTCGGCAACTTAGTAACCTAGTGAGAGCTTGTCTGAAAACCAAAAAAAAAAAAAAAAAAAAAAGGACCAGGGAAGGAGGTCAGTGTGAAGGGTTGTGGGCTTGATGCCCAATAGTATAAAGAAATAAAGGCAAAAATAAAAAATAATCAGGCATGGTGGCACGGGCCTGTCATTCCAGTCCTCTGGGAGGCTGAGACGGGGGACCACAAGTTCAAGCCCAGCTCGAACAACTTTGCGAAACTGTTTCAAAAATAAAAAATAAAAAATAGCTTGGGAATGAGAAAGTAACTAAGACTTTAGCTATGTTATGTCTACACTGAATAAAAATGAGATGAAACTGATTATTTTAATCAAACAGCTATATACATATAAGTTTTCAAAAATGCCCATTAGCATTGTTTTTCTGAATGCAAGGATACTTCAGAGTTCTCCTTTTCTTTCTCTTTTTCTTTCTATGGTAAATGATAATTATCCTCGTTAGCATTGTTGTCACTGCTGAATCCAATAATAGGAGCATTTTTTGTCAATATATACAAAAATTTACTTTAAATATTTTGAGTACGCTATATCTCCTTCATTCATTTTTAATGCTTCATCACAAAGAAATGATACATTTCAGGTGACAGAGAAATACTAATTTTCCTGATTAAATAGCTATAAAATATCTCTGTTAATTTGGAAAAATAAATGAACTGGAGGTGTAGCTCAATGTGAAGGTCTGGAACTCGATCCCCAAAACCACAATAAATAAATAAACAAATGGCAAAATGCACAGAGCCAAGGGTTCCAGCGGGGAGAAATCCATACTCAGGAAAAGCATGGGAAGGTCCCACTTATAAGGACACAGTACAGTCCAAGCCCATGGAGGCAGCTACCTAGCTGCTACTGTTCACAGCTCAAACTTCAAACCCTGGAAGAAGGCTAAAGAAAGAGAGTTGTTTAATGAATGAACAAACAAATAGAAGCAGGACACTTAAAACTTACAGCAATGGAGGGAGAGCCCAGCCCAAGTCCCTACCCTTCTCTGGAGGAACACCCTGTTGGTTGTGCTCTTGTGGGAGGGAAAAGAGAACTTTGAACGCAATCCTCTTAGCTCCCCCAGCCCCAGCACCATGGAAGTCAAGGTTATGCATGGTCTAGCCCAAATCTTCCATCTCGGGGTCAGTCAAATCAACTGACCCCCCAATTATTCTCCACACACCTGCACTTCCTCATCACCAGCATTTTTCTCATGCCCTCCCATCTTGTCCACTGCTACAGAAACCCTTACCCCAAAAGATGTATGGACAAGAATAACTGCTACCCTAGGCTTACTTGAGTTCTGTCTCCTTTTCGCAGAAGAAACTACCACCTGAAGAAGTGAATGCATTCTGGGATGCCTTGCCATTTGTACCTTCATTGTGCATATGTATCTCAGCCCACAGGAGTCCATGACTCTTCATAATTTCTTTGCTTTACTAAATGTAAATGGGGATAACCAAGCTCAGTAGACTTCAACTTTACTTTTATTTCATCAGATTAACTGTGGTGAATTTTCTTGAAAGGTGGCTGATAATAGCAAAAGGATGTGAGTTAGAAGTCCAGAAACCCACCACAGGCTAACCAGGTGTCTTTGAACATGTCTCTTGATCCCCAGGCTTCTTAAGTAGAACCTACTAGAGACATAATACATATTATTTCTACTTGTAATCAGAGTAAGAGGGATGAGAAGAGGGCTGGTTATTTCCAACCATTCAGGAGCTATTTTTAGAAATCAATGACTTTTCTGCTAACTTTCTTTAAAAAGAGAGAGAAGGAAAAAGGAAGAAAAAGAAAAATATTAGACCAAGAAGGGATTGTTGACAGTCTAAAGGGAAGCAAGAAAAGACTCTTCCAGGGGACTGACCCTTAATGGCCTGAAAAAATCAGACATGTCTTCATGTCCATACAAACACTATCTATAACTTGAAAACAAATGAAAAATAGGGAAACCATGAGTTATTAGAAATCTCAACCTGGACAGTTTGGATAAGCCAGAAATAGTCCACAGGGTAAGTAGTCAAGTCCCTGTTAATACTCAATAAAGGTTCTAAGAAGTTAGCAATGTATCTGACTCTGTTTTACAGGGCTCTGACCTGGCAAATTCCACAGCCAGGGCTGTTTTCTTCTTAAAGTAAAAGCCTGGAATCAAATACTCCTGACTTAGGTTTGCAATAAATTTTGTGTGTTCTCTTTCCTGTTTAAAAAAAAAAAAAAAAGGAAAGCAAAAACCTGCTCACAGGACTTTTAGTATACCACAGAATTTCTTCATGTGGCACACGTCAAATCATATCTAGTGAACAAATGGGTCCCCAAAACTCATGCCACAACATAGTCTTGTACTTCCACCACCATTATCATTATTTATTCTCTCCTTTGATCTCAAATATGATTTCGCCCACTTTTCTTCAGATGCCTAGAGCTGGCATTTCCACTCCGGTATAACTCCAACTGGGCTATAGGAAACAGGACATTCAGTTTCAACAACTGGACCTTCTTCAGGATAACACCAAAAGAACCCTGAAGAAGCACATATACACAACTAGTGAAGGCACTGAACATTTTCACAAAGTTTGTGAAAACTTATTTCCCATATTTTCTGCCCAGATGGTATCTGTCTTCTCAGGAAGAGAACATTGTGCTCTGAGCTCATATATGAAAAATATACATTTGCCACTAATGTAAAAACACACAAGGCTTATACAAGGACTCTATCAGCCATAGAAGTGGCCAACTGACTGTGAAACAATGTTTTTGGGGCTAGGGACATGGAGAGTGGTTAAAGTACTTTCCAAGGATGTGCAAGGCTCTGGGTTCACTTCTCCAGCCCCACATAAAAACTTCCCAGGGAATCCAGAACAAATCTGGACCACAGAGCAAGATCCTGTCTCAAAGAAAGAAAGAAAAGAAACAAAGTTTTCAGATGCGGTTCCCAGTAAACAATGAAAATTGTGTGCACAGTATGGATTTATAAAATAATAAACCTAAGGGAGATTCATAATCAAACTAAAAAATTCTGTACATAACATACTAAGATGTTTTACACATCTGTAGTCACATCTGTAAAGACGGCTTTGCAAGCATGGCATGTTCTTCACTGTAACTTTAAAAAGCAGAATTGCAATAATTCACAACACTGGTAGTAAACACAACACTGAATGGAATTACTCTAACACCAGACGTGGTTTTACATTCCTTGACCCTTGGTTATTTTGCTTACAGTAACATATTTCATTCTATGATCATTTTTACTAAATTACTCCAGAAATAATGTTTAAAGTCAGCAACGAGTAACCTACAACATTCGTTTATTCCTCCATAATCTCATTTTCTTTAGAAACCTACTGTCCGTCTGCCTCTCTTCTCTCTGTTCTCTACTGTGAGCTTTCAGGTCTTGAACACTTTTTCGGCCATGTGAATCAAAACACAATTCAAAAAGGGCTGTAACTGTCAGAAGCACATGGAGAAGACACTGATACAGATACAGTTCTGTCTATATAATAAAAGTTAATTACACCTTTAAAGGCTTACCATTCACCTATAAAAATCGGCAATGTGGTGTTTGGAAAGAGGAAGAAGAATGACTATTACAACCTTCAGCAGGCTCCACTGAAATGTTTGTGGCTTGCTGAACATTCCATACATATTTCGGGCAAGGTATTATGGGAGCTGAAGTTCAAGCTGTCCCTGGTTGAGTTTTCACTCACTATAAAAACAATGTCTCAGAAAACTACACACATGTTTTTACTTTACAAAAATGTAAAATATCTATTTTTGCTCAATCAACACAGCATTAGAAACAGGACTTTTAGAAAACCTACAATATAACTGATGTTTCAAAAGGGTGAAAAAAATGTTATTCAGTAATAAATGGATTTCTGGAAAGAACATGGGAAATGTGTGTGAAATGTATGAGCAAGATCCCACGAGCTGGCTTCTGTAGGTTCTACACACCTATGATACATCACAGCTTTAGACCATTAAAGCAAAACTTCTTACATTTTTATCTTCATCACGAAGCCCCTTTCAGTCCAACCACAACTGTTTTATATTACCCTCATAAAATGGGCCTTAGCCTTTTCTAAGCAAAACACTATTTTTAATTGGTTCATTTTCCAGTTGTTTGGGCTTTTAAGAGACATACAGTACAAAAGGGCGTCACATTCCAAGCACTTCTACCAATTCCAGAGACATCTAAGGTTTGATCAAACAGATGTGGTTCTAGCATTTGGTTAAAATTATGATATGATGTCAGCTGATTTTCAAAATAACTACGCATCTCTTCACCATGGTAAAATCATGCTAGGATTTCTGCAGACTTGGACTCCAGAGGTCTGCCATGTTCAGAGAGAACACTAGGGAACCACGACCCTTTTGTTTTGCTTTTCCCTATGTGAAATCTTCAAACAAGTCAGCAGCTTCCCTCCTCAAAAAGTTTATTTTCAAACCCCAGTGCCATGCAGACTGCCTTTCCTGTGTAGGTGGGAGGAAGCAGGCACAATGTCACCACACTGGGCCTTTTCAAGTCTTGAAATCACTAGGAAGCCTGCAGTATTTCCTTTTTGGCACTTGAGTCAGGGTGGAGAGAAGTTGCTCTAGAGGGGACAAGATATCAGATAACCAGAGGCAACACTTGGTTTCAACAGAATAGCTACTTCCACAAAAAAAAAAAAGCAACTCTCTAAATGTGGCTAAACCATTGAAAGTGGTAGCTCATTGAGCAAGAATTAAGGGAAAAGTTCATTACATGAAATGAATTGAGATTCGGTAGTGTTTTTAGATGAGCCTACTTTTTACTTGATCGGATTTACTTACATGAATAATCAGACAACTTTGTGCCGCGTGTGTATCTTGCACAAAAGGAAACAAAATACAACTCTTGTTTTTTCACTTATCCCAAAAGCATATGGGACTAATCATATTCCATTCTGGCCGCAGTACACAAGGCTATTTCAAACAGAATTTTAACTCCCTTGATTTTTAAGGCACTAGAACAACCAACGGGTTTTGGGAACAGTCTCTCGAGAGTCCAAAGGGGGCTGGGAATCTCTGAAATGCCTGTCTGGCATCAGGCTTTGGATGGAAACCCGACTGGGCCCGCCAGGCAAGGAACCCACACCCTGATGCTGGGGCGCACGTTTGTGATCCAAGGTGACAGCTCATCTCACCACTGCAGGGCCTGGACTGTGTGCTGGCCAGAGCACGGGTGGTGGGCCACAGAGGCCTCAGGACAGAGATGGGCGAGGCCACCGCAGAAAAAGGAAAAGACGGCCATCCGTCAATCCTGGAGAGGAAATTCCAGGGGCCCAGCTCCCAGGCCCCAGACAGCCAGTGACGGGAAGAAAACGAGTGACAGCGTCTGCCCGGGACAGTGGACACAGTGGACGAGAGAAGACTGGGGCTCCGAACTCCGGGGACTAGAAGGCTGCAAAACGGACCCCTCCGCCCTTGACAGAGCACGGGAATGTGATGAGGGTACCGGGGTGCATATCCTCACTCTAAGTCTAAACCCAAGAAAGCACGAACTTCGCCCAGATTTGAGGGCCTCCTGGTGTGCTCGATCCTCCCCCTGGGCCCGAGATGGAGATGTCACTATGATAGCCTGGGCTGGGGAGCACCTGGAGAGTACCGGCAGCGGGAGTGGAGGCACCCCGACTGTACTGCCCCTCAGGATCCTGGGGCCCGAAGACGAAGGCACCCTGGTATCTGGCCCCCAACCCCATCCTGAGGTTCTTGGCAGCCCCGCGCTGGCTTGCGATTGAGCCAGTGCATCCCTGGCGGCACCGGCAAGCGGCCCCGGAGGCGGCGCCCTTACCGGTCGCGGGGATCGATCCACGACGTCTGGCGCGTGTTGTGGTCAATGTAGAAGACACGGCCGTCGTAGTCTCGCGCCTCCTCCCAGCCGGCGGGCAGCGGCAGCTCGGCGCTCTCCCGGGCCCGCAACTGGGGCGGCGCGGAAGGCACCGGCGGCGCGGGGGCCGCGGCGGGGGCCGCGGGGGGCGGGGGCTCCCGCGGGGGCTGCGCGGGCGGCGGTGGCTCCCGCGCGGCCTCCCGCGCCTGTCCCCGCCGCCGCCGGCGGCCACCGCTCAGCCACGGCATGACGGCCCGGGCCCCGCCGCCGCCCGGCCGCCCCGCGCGAGCCGCCTCCTCCGCCAGCACTAAAGCTGGGCGTCCGGGGCGCGGGGGCGGCCGCGGGGAGCCGCCCGCCGCACCCGGCGCATCCTCCGCTGGGCGCCCGCGCACCGGCGCCCTCCCAGCCTCGTGCGCTGCTGCCGGCGCCGCCCGTTCCGCCCGGGTCGCCCGGGTGGCCGCTGCTCGCGAAGTCACAGTTCCAGAGTGGGAGCCACAGCCGCCGCTGCCGGCGACCCCCTCACTCCTTCGGCCCCTCCGGCCATCTTCGTTCCTCGGCGCAGCCGGGTCGGGAGGCGGGGCACGGCTGGGCTCCGCCCTCGCCCGAGGCTCCTCCCCCGCGCGCGGGCCCGCCCTCCATCGCCCGCGTCCGCCCCTCAGCGCTCTGCGGGCTTCCCCTGCCCGGCCGGCTCCCTGGGCGGCTCCGCCCTCCGTGGCGACTCCGCCCCCCTGCTCCCGCGGATGCCCCGCCTCTGCGCGGGCCGTCTGCTCTCCCTTGCCCCGCCCCTTCCCGCCGGCTCCCAGCTCCGCCTGGGTTCCCAGCTCTGCCCCACTCCGAGTCCCGCCGGCGGCTCCTCCGCCCTGGTGCCCCCGCTCGGCGCGTTCCTCCCTCTTCCCATCCGTGGCCCCGCCTCCTCCAGCCCTGGGAAACCGCACCGCGGCCAGAATGGGCGCCGCCACGTCAGTCCGCCCCCGGCCACCGAGGAGGGAAAAGAGGGCCGGGAGGACGACTGTCCAGCCAGCGGGCCGCGGGAGCCGAGCTGCTTGTGGCTCATTCTGGAGCCCAGACGACTTTCACTGCATCGACGCCCAAGCCCCGGACGTCTGGGATCCTTGCCTCTGCGCACCTGGGAGGTGGGGGGAGAGGTGCCTTAGGTCCCTGAATACACAAGCTGGTCCCACAAAAGTTATAGGCATGGCTCAGTCGCTCAGGCCTGTAATCCTAGCATTCTGGAAAGCTGAGACAGGAGGATCACGAGTTCAAATCCAGCCTCCACGATGTAGCAACTTCATGAGATCCTGTGTCAAAAATTCAATAAATGATGATGTAGCTCTGTATGAAGGCCCTGGACTCGACCGCCAGTACCCAAAAGAAAAAAAAAATGTGGCACAGGCCCTGAGGGGACGCCTTGGGAAATTAGAAGATGGAGGAGGAACCCTCTCAAGTGGAACAGGGACAGGGAGGGTACACCTGGAACCAGTCAGCTGTGTAAGTGAGCATTTCGTGACCCAGCCAAGAGAGACTCGGAGAATTTACGTGGGTGTCTGCTCTAGACAGAGCCTTTGTCCCTCCTTGAGATCTTCATGCAGTTTGTGAGATTCCATGGTTTGAGCAGAGTCAAGTGGGCTAGGCTGGGGAGGAGGCCCAAGCAACTCCTAAAGCTTAAAACCTACCTGGAACTTTGGGGAAAACTCTCAATGGGGAAAACCCCGAGTTGGAGCTGTCTTCCTGTGAAGTGCTCCAAATCCCCCAGCTACTTGGTGCTCCAGACCGCAACCATACGACCTTATGCTAGGAAAGGCAGGAAAGGGTCGAGGTTTTTAAACACAGTTACAGTGAAACAAAACAAAGGGTAATACTCAAGGAAAATGGCCTGAAATGCTCACAGAAGTTTGCGTTCCTTGGGTGGGAGTCTTGAAAAATTATTTACCTTCCAGGTTTTTAAAGATGGTACTATTTTATAAGGGAAAGAGTTGTTTCTGTAAGAAGAATGTGAAGATGGAGACTGCCAGGAGTCTCCAAGGAAGGTCTTTCTTCCCTACTTCCTGCTGCAACATGAGAAAACTTCCTTGCAACCCCAAGCTCTACCTCTCTACCTGAATGTCCTGTTAGAAAGCCCATCACTTGGGTCCTTTGAGAAAATATGAATCATTATTAGGAAGCCAAGGGAAAGGAGAGGAGGGCCATAAAAGCCCTCTGTGTCTCCTTGTTCCCCATTCACAGACTCCATTGATCAAGGATAAGAAATGTCACCTTAGCTGAGCCCAGTGGCAGTGCAGCCTGTCATCCCATCACTATGGAAGGCTGAGGCAGGAGGATGGAAAGTCTGAGCCCCGTCTGGGCAGTTTAGTGACTTAGTGAGACTGTCTCAAAAAATTAAACTAAAAAATAGGCTGTAACTATAGCTCAGTGTGAATGAAGGCCCTGGGTTCAAACCCCATTATCGAAAAAGGAAAGAAAGAAAGATTGATTCACAAATTTGAGTACAAATCAATCACATGATATCACACCTAATGAGACCAGATCATAGTGCACTGCAGTCAGCCCCCAGGAGAGAGCCAGTATCCACGAATGCAGAGACTCACACTCATAGGAGGTGAGGCAATATGGAAAGTGCATCAGATAAAGAGCAGGGGTGGTGACACAGCAACTAATCAGGAGCTAGAAGAGGCATGGCTTGACTGGTCTTCACTGGGACAAAGGACCTTCACTACCTGCTCAGACTGGTTGTCCGTGCCCCTACATCATGCTGGTACCTGGTTGCCCAAAACAGCATTGAGTCTGTGTTCCCCACCCCTCGCCCCCCACCTCAGGGACTAAGCAAAGGAGTAGGCAAGTCTAATACAATGGTGACTTGTCTTCAGATAAAGCCATGGTGCCAGCCTCAAGCTGAAGGCTTAGGGGAAGCTTTGTGAGACTGAAGGAAACATGGCTTCAGTGGGAAGACCGAGGTTCAGGTCTCCTGATTCCAGAGTCCTAAGCAGTGGCCTTTGTGTGTGTGTGTGTGTGTGTGTGTGTGTGTGTGTGTGTGTGTGTGTGATATTAGGCGTCAAACCCAGGGCTTCGTACTGAGTTACATCCCCCCTCACTTGCCCCCCTTTTATTCTGAGACATCTCTTGCTAAGTCACAGAGTTGCCCAGGCTGAACTTGGACTTTTACTCAGCCTCCCATTGTGGTAGGATTACAGGCTTGTATCACCAGACCAGTTGCATCTTCATCTTAATAGAGGAGAAAGGGGGGCAACATGGCACACCAAAGCTGACGATTAGAGACCCTTCTGGAAAAAAAAACTTATTCCACAAACCTACCCACCGCTGCCTCTGGACCCCTCCACCCGACATTCCTGAAGTAGGCCTGCCATGCTTGTCTTCCTAAAAGAACCTGAACCAGAGAGGAAGAGGCCAGCACTGGAGGTGACCGAGGCCTTCATTACCCTACTAACCCTTTCTGATTTGTACATGGTATGATTCAAAACCATAGTGAATGTTTACAGTAAAAGCTGCATTGCCGTGAATCCTCCTCAAAATCCAGCCCCCTCCCTACAAAAACACGTACCCCCTGATTCGTGCCACTTTCTGAAGCAGTGAAATGAAATTCGAGCCCAGTCTGGGAAATTAGTGACTTAGCAAGACCCTGTCTCAAAATAAAAATGAAATGAATGAGAATCTTTAGTTGCACTGCCATGGCTGCCTCAATGTCCTGAGTAGATTCAAAGGGTTTCCCTTTGAGGGCACACTGTCATGTTATTACAAGCCTACCTTTCTGTTGGATGGCACTTGGCAGCAAGATTCATTATATTTTTGATGACACCTTATAAAGATACTCATGAAGGTAGTCTTCCAAAACTGCTTCATAAAGTGGCAACGGAGGCCTAGAGACATACGCCCACAACCCCAAACACTCACATGTTTGTGCCTAGCCTGGGCAACTTAGTGACTTAGCAAGACCCTGTCTCAAAATCAAAACTTTAAAAAAGTAGGAGAAGGCGGGGAATGAAATTCAGTGTGAAGGCGCATGGTTTAATCCCCAGTGTCCAAAGGAAACGAAAAAAAAAAAGGTGGTATGATGATCAGTGTATTTGAAGTGAGGGGGATTCATGACAATGTGTCTTTTACTGTAATACTTTTAAAAGGGGGGGGGGTCTCATTTTATAGTCCAGGCTGATTCTGAACTCTTTGTCTCCCAGGCTGACCTCGAAATCATGGCAACCCTCCTGCCTCAGCATCCTGAGTGCTGGGATTATAAGTGTGTGCCACCACACCCAGCTAATTTTCTTATAGTGCTGGAGGATCAAACTCAGGACCTTGCACATGTAAAGCAAGAGCTTTAACCACTGAGCTATGCCCCTGGACCCTATAATACATTGTTCATAATTTGAACATCCACCGTATGCATATTTAGAGACCATGCCTTGTAATGTTTGGTCCAGGCATTTGATGATTGTCTCTATAAAACTATGAAGGGAGTTGGGACACAAAAGAAATTGGTAGAGATATGAAGGAACTCTTAATTTTACAGGTTCACCAGTAAGTGTGTGTGTGTCTGTCTGTCTGTCTGTCTGTCTGTCTGTGTGTGAACTGTTAAGGAGAATAAGGCCTTTCTTCCAGTCCAATGAGGCTTTCCGTGTTGGAGTAAAAGACACACACACACACACACACACACACACACACACACAAAACACTGTAGGGTAGAGAAGTCTTTTGTCTTATCTGAATGCACAATTATACATTCTTTATTTGCCCCCACACGAAAACCAGAAGCCACGCCAACAGCAAAAGTCCAAGCATTATAGTGACCTATAACGACACAGCTAGGGAAAAAATTCATTTAGGCGCTGGGTAAAGGACATGCAAATACTTTTGTTCTGTTCCCCCAGACCCTCTGGGAAATTCCCTTTCTGAAGCTGTTAAAATGCGACCATGTGTAACTTGCAGAATTTTGTCTCTGAGAAGATGATTGTTTTGGACTAAATCAAATAAGCAAGAACAGACTTTGGAGTTCTTTTCCTCTGTTAAATTCTGCCTTCTCTCTCCACCCCTCTCTCTGAAAGATAACTTTAATTTCAAAAAGGATGGGATAAGCCAGACCGGTGACACTCTCAGAGGCTGAGGCAAGAGGATCACAAGTTCAAGCCCAGCCTGGACAATTTAGTGACTTATTAAGACTTTATCTCAAAATTAAAACTAAAAAATGGTCAGAGGCTATAAATCAGTGTGAAGACCATGGATTCAATCCCCAATACCACAAAAAAAGAATGTATAATATGGAATTTGGAGTTGGAGGCACTACATAAAAATTAGCTGGATGTGGTGGCACACATCTGCAATCCCAGCCTTTGAGAGGCTGAGAGAGGAGGATTGCCATGAATTTGAGGCCAGCTTGGGCTACATAGTGAGTTCAAGACCAGAGTGGACTACACAGTGAGACCCTGTCTCAAAAAAAAAATGGGATATGTACACATACAATACTTGAGAAACTTCTAGAAAAAAATCCCCAGTGTCTCAGTCATCATGTCTAAAATGAAAAATAAATAAACACAGTCCTGCTGGAGAAGTCTTGCTTACCTTGTGTAAACAATGGAATATTCTAGGAAGTGACACGTTGGATAATTCTACACATTGTGCTAAGAGGAAACCGGAAATGGGCTGGATTGGGTCTCCAGAAGAAATGGTTTCTTGTTTGGCATTCTTTAAATGCTGGAATAATTACTCAATTATGGGTGCTTCTCATATATTTAAATAACATGACTCCTCCAGCGTGGAGATTAGAAGATGTTATTCCTGCTCCCTCCAGTCTTGCTGGTTTCCGCGTGGAGAAGGAGGTGGGGGTGAGGGGGGTAACACAGAGGTCCCTACAGGTCTTCCCCGGCTCAGGAATGGGAAAGGGAATGCTGTGGGGTTATTTCTTGGCATTTATTTCATGGACTTATGTAAAGACAGAAACATTAAAACTTATTTGGCTTATTAAAAAGTCATTGTTCCATTTTGTGTGTGGACTGGGAGCCTGGGAATGCTGTTGCCACATGGGAGTCCCTTGATTTAGGTAGATGCATACCTGGGTTATTAAAATTTGGATTTAGGGCTGGAGGTTAGGGCTGGAGGAATAGCTCAGCAGTTAAAGCGCTTGCCAGCAAGCACTAAGTACCTGAGTTCAGTTCCCCAGCACCACATGAGCTGGGCGTGGTGGTACACACCTGTAATCCCTGCCTGTCTCAAAAAAAAATTGGATTTAAAAAATTTAAACTACCGGGCTTGTTGGCACAGGTCTTTAGATGACAAATTCGAGCTCAGTCTGGGAAATTAGTGACTTAGCAAGACCCTGTCTCAAAATAAAAATGAAAAGTAGGCTGGGGAGGTAGTTCAGCAAAGCAGTTAGAATGCTTGCCTAGAAAGCACAAGGCCCTGAGTTCAATTCCCCAGTACCCCAAAAACCAGGTATGTAGGCTGAAGCAGGAGGATTGCTGTCAAATTGAGGCCAGCCATGGCTACATAGTGAGTTCAGGACCAGACTGGACTACAAAGTGAGACCCTGTCTCAAAAAATTTATAAAAATAAGAAATAAAAAAGGACTAGAGATATAACTCAGTGTGAAGGTACTAGATTCAATGCCCAGTACCTCGGGCATACCACAGACATGCAAACACACACAAAAGACTAATTTCTCTCCAGATCTCCTCTCCCAGTGTGACATTTTTGCTTCTTTCCTTTTCATCCCATGGGTTCTGTTCAACAAAATGCTAGCAGGATAATTTAAGATGCATTCCAGGAAAACCATAATTTTAGGAAGCTGCAGCTGCCCTGAGTCCATATTCCACAAGAAACTTCCTCCTGGATGTATTCTCTTCTGTTCAGGATTATGACTCTGATCCGTGGATGGAAAAACAGATTCTTAAAACTGCAGACCTCTGCCCTATGGACAAGAAATCTCTCTCTCTCTCTCTCTCTCTCTCTCTCTCTCTCCTCCCTTCCTTCTTTTCTCCCTCCTTCCCTCCCTCCTTTCTTCCATCCCTCCCTCTTTCTACTTGAATCGTCAATGAGTCTATTTCCTGCACCATGGCACAGATCTGTCATGCCAGCACTCTGGAAAGCTGAGGCAGGAGGATTACAAATTCGGGCACAGCCTGAGCAAGTTAGTAACTTAGGGGGACTTTGTCAAAATCAAAACTGGGGTAAGGTTGTAGCTCAGTGTGAAGGTCCTGGGCTCTATCACTAGTGCCATAGGAGCATAAGTCCCTAGTGCTCTTTTGTAGCATAAATAAACCCAAATGGCCTCATAATCCTGAAACAACCACCTAGAAACTAGTCATTATATATTAGCAATGCTCAACTGGGATGGGGTGGGGGCTGCTGTGCCCCCCAGGGATATTGGCACTGTCCCTGAGGACATTTTACTTTTTCATTGCTGGGACAGGGATGCTACTAGCTTGTAGTGAGACCAGAGATGGCACTACACATCCTCCAGTGCCCAAGGGCACAGCCAAAACAAAGAATGATCATCCCCATTCCCCCAACCAATGTCACAGGTGCTGAGGTTAAGAAGCCTTGGACGACAACGTGTAATTGTTGATAACATTTATATCACACAATTGATTCAAAGAGCCATCTGGGAAATGTTTTCTTTATTTTGCCCAATAATCAAGGGTGGGGATGGGAGCATGGTTAGATAGCCTGCCTAGCATGCGCAAGGCCCTGGGTTTGATCCCCCAGCACCATATAAAAATTACCAGATATAGTAGTGCACATCCATGATCCCAGCACTCAGGAGGCTGAGGCAGGAGAATTACCATCAGTCTGAGGCCAGTCCAGGCTATACGCTAAGTTCAAAACCAGCCTGGACTACATAGTGAGAACCTGTCTCAAAAAATAATAATAATAAGGGCTGATTTGTCATTTAAGAGGTGCTGAGCCTTACACCAGTCATTGACAACATGTAATTGCAGCTACTTTCACACTTGCTCTACATGCTGGGCCTATTCAAGAGCCGGCCTGTTTGTGACTCAGCTTTAGGCTACACTGCTGCAACATGCAGTCTGACTTCCCAGGCACGGAGACAGAAATGGACAAGAAGCCAGCTGCAGGCCAAATACACTCTACACGAAGCCATGGGTTTTTTTCTTTGTTTGTTTATTTTTTTTTTTTTTACCTTTTCCCCCTGTTCATCTTCCCACCCTGGTGTTCCTACACAGAACCATTTATTTTTTGCAGACTACATTTTGCAAAACAAAATGAAAATGCAGTTAACCCCTTGTTAACCTGGAAAAAAGAATCTGAAAAATTTCAAAGTGACAATAGTAGAACATTAAAATAAGCAGGAAGCCAGGCCTGGTGGTATAGGCCTGAAATTCCAGCGCTCTCGGAGGCTGAAGCAGGAGGATTGCAAATTTTGAGCACAGCTTAGTGATTTGTGAGATCTTATCTCAAAATTATAACTAAAATCTAGACTGTGGATATAATTCAGTGTCAAGTTCCTGGTTTGGGTCCCCCATACCACCAAAATAAAAAAGCATAGGCCCTCAGATCATAAGGCGCTGGGTGACAATACAGGTAGCAATCCATGAAAACAGCTCTCTGAGATTTGGTTATTGTGACTCTTAAAAAAATTCCAAAGGAACAACGACCTTCAGTAAAGCAGAGGTGACTGTTGTCAAATTATTTGCTGCCGCAGCTAATAGTATCAGCTCAGTGACATCCTCAAGGTTAGCAGGAACCTACTAGAATAAAGGGTGTCAAGGTTCCGATTTCCTGGGTTCCTTGAGAGTTGGGGGTTCATTTTACCCCCACCAAAAAAGAAAGAGAGACATGTTGGTGTCCTAAGCCCTGATTCCTATGGGTATGGCTTTGCAAATAAAGTAGACTTAGTTGAGATTACACAAGAGAGTAGAGTGGTCCTTAACCCATTATGATGGCTGCCAGTGGTGTGAGGGAAGGAGTACAAGGGATCAAGCGCAGGACCTTGACTCTAAACGGCATTCCCAGCCCCTCCCCCTTTTGAGACAGGGTCTTTCTCTGTGGCCCAGCTGGTCCTGAACCCACTGCAGAGCTCAGGCTGGACTTGGACTCATGGCAATCTTTGTGCCTGAGCCTCTCCACATCCCTACATCCACAGCTGGGATTACAGGCATGTGCCACTACACCTGGGTTTTTATGTGGTGCTGGGGAATTGAACTCAGGGCCTTGTACTTGAAAGGCAAGTACTTTAACTGCTGTGCCATTCCTCCAGCTCTTTTTTTGCTCCATTTTTGTTTTTTCCCATTTTGGGCTTTTGATTTTGAGACATGACCTTGCTAAGTTGCTGAATTACCCAGGCTGGGCTAAAATTTGCAGTCCTCCTGCGTCGGCCTCTCAGAGTGCTGGGAATATCAACCTACATCACCGGGCCAGGGGCCAGGTATCTTTATGAGAAAAGGAAGAGCAGAACTGGGAGAAGGCTACGTGAAAATGGAGGCCGAAGCTGGACACGAGGCACAGGCCTGTCACCCCAGTGCTCTGGAAGGCTGAGGCAGGAGGACTGCAACTGCCAGGCCAGCCTGAAGTAACTTAGTGACTTTGTGAGACTTTGTCTCAAAATAAAAATTTAAAAATGGCAGGCAGTCCTTTCTGGGACCCCTTCTGGGTAGCAGAAGCTTTTATCCATCTGCCATTGTTTTCAAAATGAAACTATTCTCTTCACAACTAAAAAAAATAAATAAATGTCTGGGTGTATAGTGCAGTATGGAGGCCCTGGGTTCAATTCCCAGGCTGGGAAAAAAGGCAGGCCCTAGGTTGCACAGGCCTGCTCTAGAATAACTGTTTATAAAGATGTCTGTGGTGTTCCTGGACTAGATCAGACTTTGAAAAGCACTTCCTCTGGCATATTTTTCCTTGGCAAGTGTGACAACTGGATATTTGTACCAAACTTGGAAAGCTCTGCACAAGAAGCAGCAGAAGTAGACTTGTAGGCATAGCTCAGCTGTTATAGATCTCACCTGGCAAGAGTAAGGCCCTGGGTTCAATTCCCCAGCACAACATAAAGCAGATGTGGTGGCACACAGCTGTTATCCCAGCATTCAAGAGGCTGAGAAGGGAGGACTGCTGTGAGTTTGAAGACAGCCTGGCCTACATAGTGAGCTCAGGACCAACCTGGACTAAGAGTGAGACACTGTCCCAAAAGACAAAAACAAAACAAACAAACAAAACCCAAAGTAATAGAAGTAGCAGAGTCGGAGAGTGCAGGCCTGAGGCCTGTAATTCTAGCACTCTGGGAGGCTGAGGCAGGAGGATCACAAATTCAAGCCCAGATTGATTAATCGAGGAACTTAGCTAAACTCTCTCAAAAACAAAAATAAAAAATGGGTGGGGGATGCAGCTCATTGTGAAGTCCATGGGCTTGACATAAAAAAGAAGAAGAAGAAGAAGAAGAAGAAGCAACAGTATGCAAAGAATAGGCTTTACTCACCACTGGATATTTTCAAAGTTAAAGAGCAGGGAATCAAGATATACTTGTTGAATGAACAAAGTATGATCTTGGTAATTGTTTAAAACACACTTTCTTGTCAAAAGGACCTCAAAATCAGTTACTATGACTCATGTGAGGTACGCCAAACTGAATATGATTTGGAGGATCCAAAAAAAAAAAAAAACCGAGGGGAAAAAAAGCAAAAAAAGAATCCCACAGATGTTTCTGTTGACACCACAAAAAGAGAGACACCAGATATGATGTGCCTCTAGGGAGGAAAACAAACACCACCATCTGAGGCAATCCTGACCCCAAACCCAAAGCCGATCAAAGCTTCTAGAAAGATTCCGTGGATTCCAAAGGTCTTTATTAGCAGATAGAAAGGACACTTATCTATCTGAGAATTCCTTTAAGTGCAAAGGTCTTTACAGCTAGAGGGAAAAGTACATATCTTGAGAACCTAAAAGAATGCAAAATTCAATCAAGTGATCAGTGCTGTTGGCCCTACAAATGTCCATATGTGTCTAGGAGAATCAATAATGTGTCTAACTGAAGGTCAAAGGTCAGGGACCCCAAGACCACCTCTCATGAATTATGGCATCATAGTCACAGCAATTATTAAACCCACCGGGGTTCTGACAAGAACGCAGTGTGGGTGAGATGCGAATCACAGTGTGCAACTCGGGATGTTGTGCTGGTGGTAAGTGTTATCTACAATAGGGGGACTTTTGCAGCTCCAGGAAGATTTAGGAAAAGTCCAGAAACTTTAAAGAGGCCTTTAAAAAATTAAGAAACCTTTAAGAAACTCAGCCTGGGGTAATGGCCCACACTGATAATTCCCAGCTCACATGGAGGCTGTGGTGGGCAGGTAGCCAAGTATTAGAGTAGCCTGGGCAACTCAGTGATTTATATGTCTGTGTCAAACAAAAAATTAAAAAGGGCTACCCCATTCCCCCAAAAAGAAGAAGAAAAGGAAAAAAGAATCAAAACTACAGGTTCTGCCCGGCATGGTGGGGCATGCCTGTAATCCCAGCACTTGGGAGGCTGAGGCAGAAGGATCGTTGCTGAAGGGCAACCTGGATTGAATTCAGGACCAGACTAGAAGACAGAACGAGACCCTGTCTCAAAAAAAAAAAAAACCTATAGGTTTTGGGTCTGAGGGCATAGCTCAGGGGTCAAAGTACCTGTCTAGCAAGCACAAGACCCTGGGTTTGATTCCCCAGGACCACACAAGCAGATGTGGTGGCACAAGCCAGTAATCTTAGCACTTGGGAGGCTGAGGCAGGAAGACTTTTGTAATCCAGCATTCTAGGAGGATGAGGCAGGAGAAGCAGGAGGATTACAAGCCAGAGCCCAACCTGGCAACTAGTGAGTTAGTGAGACCAAGCCCATTGCAAAAGCAAAAACAGAAACAACAACAACAACAACAAAGGCTTGGAGATGCAGCTCAATGTGAAACCCTGGGCTGATCTCCAGCACCACAAAACCAAAAACTATAGGCTTCACATTCGGGGTGCAGAAGGATGCTCTGCCTATAGCTGTCCCTCAGTATCCATGGGTTCCAGGACCTCCAGGGATTCCAAAGTCTGCAGGTGTTCAAGTTCTTTATATAAAACGGTCTGCGATTCCATATAACCTACTCACATCATATCATATCCTTCAAAAATCTCTTTGTGGTTGGTTGGTTGGTTGGTAAGTTGCTTTCACACAGGGTGTAGCTCCCTAGTCCAGAGCTTGTCATGAACTGACTAAGTAGCACGGACTGGCCTTGAACTCAGCAATCCTCCTATCTCAGCCTCCCAAGTGCTGAGATTACAGGCGTGCGTGCACTACCACAACTGGCTAATCTCTGTGCGGTGCTGGAGAGCTGAACCCAGGGCCTTGCACCCGCGAGGTAGGCACTATGACAACTGAGCTATGCCTCCAGCCTCTCCTTCAAATAATCCATAGACTGTTTATCACGCCTAACACAATGTAAATTCTGCATAACTGACGGCTAGACTGTATTGCCTAGAGGATAATAACAAGAAAAAGACGGTCCATGTTCACTTCAGACACAATTATCTTTTTCAGTACTGGAGCTGTGAACCCAGGGCCTTTGCAGGAGCTACATTCCCAATCCTTTTTATGTTTTAAGACACTATCTTGCTGAACTGCCTAGTCTGGGCTCCAACTCATGATCCTCCTGCCTCAGCTTCCCAAGTAGGTGGGATTACAGGACTGCACCATGGCTCCACATGTCTTACTCAGTAATGAGTTGAATGCATGAAGGTATAGAAGACAAACTGTATTTGCTATGCGAGGCATTTGTAAAAATTAAAAGTATTTCTAAACCTTGGGTATCACTATAAAATGTGTAATTGAGTGATATAAACTTCTAATTTTAGTTGAAAACTAACTTCATATATAGTATTTGGACAACATTTAAAGAGAACTTAAGACTCACTATGTAAATGTGATGTATTAGCTGTCAAAGTTATTTGGATACTTGGAAATATATTTGTTAATTGAGACAACTCAAGTGATTCAAAAGGGAACTGAGGTTCAGGACCAGCCGGGACTGCAAAGACAGACACTGTCTCAAAGAAAAGGGAACCCTGGGCAGCATACTATAAATTTTAAATGTGATTTCACATGACACAGTGGCACACTTCTATAATCCTAGCTCTCTGGAAGGCTGAAGCAGAAAGATCTCAAGTTCAAGTCCCATCTGATCCGGGCAATTTAGCACTTCAGTGAGACACTGCCTCAAAGTCAAAAATAAAAACTGGGCTTGGTGATGGAGCTCAATGCAAAGGCCCTGGGCTCAATCCCCAGTGCCACTTGTATACAAAAGTGTACTTTAACCTGCATGAACCTATTTAATTTACTCTATTAATTAAGCACATGGAGTCAGATTTTCCTAATGTCCCTTAAATGTAGTTTAAATTTTCTAGATGTAAAATAGAATTTTAAAAGAAAAGAATGAATAAAGTTTCTAAGCTGAACTTATAATGTTAAGAAAAACTAGGTACTGGAAATGGTGACTTAAATTGACTCTCAAATCTGTAAAACTAAGTAACTTCTCGTGCACGTACACACTCACAATCTTGAGGGCCACACTCGACACGTTTGAGGGCTGTACAACGTCCACATTACTGTGCTTACATTAAAAAAAAATCACGCATTCATTTTTGCAACCCTATATCTATCCCATGAGCAAGTGCAAATATTACCAGATAACTCCATCCTACTCAGCTCCATCCTGCCTCTCGGCTTAGTGCCGATAACATCTGACATGATGCAAGTCAAATTCCTTCCAAGGCACTTGCAGTTCTGTTTTTCAACAATCTCAATCAGATTTTCTAACCATGTCACATTGTTTTCCAGTTTCCTTGTGTGGGCTCAAGCGGCTATCAGCTGAATAAATTAACTTCTTCACTAACCAACTCATTTCTGCTCCTCAAAAAGGACCAGCTCGGCTCTATGTCAATGCAGCAAGGAGGCCTGGGTGGAAGGTTTCGAGCTGGTCCTTCTTCAGAAATGTCTGAGCTCTGATTGCTTGAATCCCATTGTGCTTTGATGGTGCCCAGCAGTAGAGCCAAAAGCCTATTTTCTGAAAAAGGTCTGTCATCCCAGCACTCAGGGAGGTTGAGGCAGGGGAGTCACAAGTTCAAGCCCAGTCAGGGCAACTTAGTCACTGTCACAAAATCAAAAAAAAAAAAAATTCAAAAGGCAGGAGATGTAGCTCCATGCAAATGCCCTAGTTCCATCCCCAGCAACACAAAAAGAAAACCAAGAAAGACAGATAATTTCTAACTCAATTCTGTACATTGTTGTTGCAATTATTAAACTGTGTATTTGTTATTGAGTTAATGCAAATGGCACTTGGGTGATGGGAACAAAAACATGCAATACGAATGGCTTGGCAGAAGTACCCCAAGATACGAAAAGGAGTGGGATGTACTAGCACAATGTGCTGAGCCCTGGCATCCCATGGACTCTAGAAGATAGAGCAGAGAAAGCCCCGAGTGGGTTAAGGAAGGCCATTATTGCTTTTCTGTTTCCCTTATCAAGAGGTAGTCAATTTCCTGCCTTCTGCAAGTATATGTCCTGCGACTTACTCATGGCCTCCTCCAGTCTCTGTCCTGTTACTCTAAGGATGCCCACTGTCACTCCAGCTTGCTCTCTTTTGTGGGGAGGGGCCAGGGGCACTAGAGATGAAGCCCGAGGCCTTCACACTGAGCTACACCCTTTTTGGTTTCGGTTTTGAGACACGGTCTCACTAAGTTGTTAAATTTCCCAGGCTGAGCTTGAACTTGAAATCCTTCTGCCTCAGCCTCCCAGAGGGCTGAGACTATAGGCCTGAACCACCAGGCCCCTGTCTGCCTGCTTTAGCAGCCACAGGATGTGCACTACCTGTCCTTTTCTGGGTCTGGCTTCTTTTTTCCCACCTTTTGTTGTAACACTCACTCATGTCACTGTGTATAGCTGGAGTTCATTCAGTTTCCATGATGGTGACAAACACATTACAGATTGGGTCACAGTTTAGTTATGGATAGGCTTATTGCATCCAAAATAGGGGTTGGCAAACAATGTTCTGCAAATAGTCCGATAGGAAATATAGCCACCACCACAGGCCATGGGTCTTGGCGGCCACTGTACGTCTTAACTACTGCAGTTGCAAAGCAAACTTAGAAAATATCCAAATATATCAAGCTGGGCTCCAGTGAAACTGTGCTTGTTAGTGCTGTAATTTGAATTTATTTTTTTTTCTTTTCTTTTCTTCTTTTTTATTCATTGTTGGGGACGGAGCCCAGGTCTTTCTCACTACATCCCCAGCCTATTTTTGGTTTTGATTTTGAGGCAAAGTCTCAGTAACTCACTAAATTGTTCAGGCTGGGCTCTAACTTGTAATCCTCCTGCTTCAGCCTCCCAGAATGCTGGGATGACGGGCCTGCACCAATGAGCCCAGCTCAAATTTCATATAATTTTCACATGTCACAGAAGTTTATCCTTTTCATTTTTTTCCATCCAGTTGAAAATGTAAAAATGAAGTTTTGTTTCAATGCAATGCATCTCACCTAACTAAATGGCCTTTTTTAAAAGCTTCCAAGTGTTGGCAAGGGCATAGGAAAGCAGGAATTCTCAGGGAATGTAAAGTAATACATTATTTGGGATTTGCAAATGGATATGTTTATATTTGTATATAGCCAGGCCTTGCTATGGAGGCCTGTAACCCGAGCCCTCTAGGAGGCTGACGCAGGAGGATTGCAAGTTCAAGCCCAGCCTGGGCAACTTAGTAAGATCTTGTCTCAAAACTTTAAAAAAAAGAGAGAGAAACTTGAAAAAAAAGAGAGAGGGACACTGGGGATGTACCTCAGTGCAAAGGCCACAAAAAAGAGATGTGTATTGTGTAGAGGTATGTGTGCGTGCGCATGTTTGTGTCAGATGCTTTAAAAATGTTCATACTCTTTGGCCATTTCTAGGCATTTATCCAAAGAAAATAACCTAAGATGTGCATAATGATTAATGGCCTGGGATATTCATCATAGCATTATTTACAGTACTGAAAAATTGGAAACAGACACCAGGTTCCAGTTCTAGCCATTGGGCAGACTGAAGTAATGCAGTCCACGTCTCCTGTATTTCTCCAAATACACACACGGGCCACGCACGGGAAACAGAAGGCAAATAGGAAATACACAGGAAGAGAAAGGCAGATCAGTTTCCGGGGTCTTAGGTGCCTCTCATTAGGGCCTGAGCTTTTATTACCAGTAGAGGAATAAGAGACATGATGCTGGGCAGGTGTGGACCTGACATCCCCGAATAATGCCAGGGCATGGGCCAACTACCTCCATCATGAGAAG
This sequence comes from Ctenodactylus gundi, assembly GCA_004027205.1. Classification (NCBI taxonomy): domain Eukaryota; kingdom Metazoa; phylum Chordata; class Mammalia; order Rodentia; family Ctenodactylidae; genus Ctenodactylus; species Ctenodactylus gundi. The sequence goes on from PVKB01005214.1 coordinate 93,524, forward strand.
AAGGAAAAGGTAAATTTCTCACCCTTCTAAGCGAGAAGCAATGAAGCTGTCTCCTCCCCTTCTTCTCCTCTTCATGGTCCTGGAGGCTGACCCCTGAGCCTTGGCACTGAACTGTATCCCAGCCCTGCTTTATTTATTTTATTTTGAGACAGGGTCTCTCTGAGTCACTAAGTTGGCTGGGTGTGGTAGCATGCATCTGTAATCTTGGTACTCTGGGAGGCTGAGGCAGGAGGATTGGAAGTTTGGGCTCAGCCTGAGCAACTTGGCAACCAGTGAGAACCTGTCCAAAATAAAAAATAAAAAAAAATTTTAAAAAGGCTGGGGATGTAGTCTAGTGTGAAGGCCCTAGGCTCAATCCCCAGTACTACAAAAAATAAAAACAAAAATAAATAAGTTACTAAGTTGCTTAGGCTGGTCTTGAACTTGCAATCCTCCTGCCTCAGCCTCCCAGCGTGCTGGTATTTACATGTACGTACCACCACCAGACTTGTTTCTTGTGGACATTGTCAGGTAGGGACCTGGAAACAATGCTATGAAAAAGTACAGCCTCCAGCCGGTGTGACATGATTGTGTAGAGATTATATACTCTCCTCGGGGGCTGGAAATCCCACAGTGAGAATTTAAATGGGACAGCTGGCCGCAGTCCAGTCTCTGGTGCATTTAAAGAGCCAAAGCCATTGACCATATAGGTTTCTCCCATGACTCAGGGTACACAGGCTGCGGCAAGAAGGACCATCCAGAGGAAAAGAGAAGTGGCCGGCATCGGGAGGGAACTGTGCAGTCAGCGCATCCAGAGGGTGGGAAGCAAAGAGTGAGGCTGTCGGACATGGGCCATCAAGTCAATGGTTTCTATTATTTAGCAACAGAAAGAGAGCTAAGGAGCAGAATGCAGTGTTGCAAGCCAGCAAGCCAGCCCTCTGGGAGGCCGAGGTAGGAGGACCACAAGCAAGCTCCAGTTCAGGCTGGGCAATGTAAAAGCTTATAGCTCAGTGTGAAAGACCTGGGTTCAATCTGAGGGGGGGGGGGGGGGGACGGAGAGCAGGAAGAGAAAGAGGAAGAGGAGGAGGAGGAGGAGAATAAATAACAGTGTGTCCCTGAAGTCACCAGGCACAGGAAAAAGTAACAAGCTCACTAAAATTTATTTTCTATTTATATATTTATACATATGGGGACTTTTGGAAACCCATATAATAAAATAACAGGGCACTACAACAAAATCAAAGCAGAAATTCAGCAGGGACAAAAGTGTTTCTAGAGGAAACTGTCATGGAAATAAAGTCAATGAATGAGGTCAAGTGCTGGAGAGAAAGCGCAGAGAAGCCGATCTGATCAAGCTGACTGTTCTTGAGACGTACGGCAAATACACACTAATAAGATGAACGATTTGGGGCAGAACAGATGTGAGACATGTATGTGCCAGACAGGGAGCAGAAGGTGAGAAAAGCCAGTCCTGATGGCACGGGCCTGGAGTCCCAGCCCACTGGGAGCCTGAGGCTAGAGGATTGCAAGTCTGAGAGCAGCCTGGACAATTTAGCAAGCCCTTGTCTAAAAAAAGGCTGAGGGTATATCTCACTGCTAAGGTCCTGGGTCCACTACCCAGTACCACAAAATAACTTTAACAGTGACAAGGAGATGTAAAGCGACAGTTTTGAAAGCATGTGTAGTGTCTGTCAAAGCAGAGAATAGACAGAATGGGGAAGTGGAAATATTCGAAGAGACAGTGGCTGAAAGGGTGTTGGGCCTGAGGAAAGACATTGATTTTTTGAGAGAGATTAAATAAAAAGAAAGCTGTCGCTGTACACATCATATTAAAACCTCACGACATGAAACCTGGGCGAGGGGCTGGAGGAACGGCTCAGTGGTTAAAGCACTTGAGCAAGTGCTAAGCCAAGCGCTAAGTACCTGAGTTCAATTCCCCAGCACCATGTAAGCTGGGTGTGGTGGCACACGCCTGTAATCCCAGCACTTGGGAGGCTGAGACAGGAGGATTGCTGTGAGTCCAAGCCCAACCTGGGCTCTGAAGTGAATTCAGGACCAGCCTGGACCCCAGAGCGAGACCCTGTCTCAAAAAATAAATAAGTAAATAAAAAGAAACCTGGGAGAAAACAGTAAGAGCAACAGACAGGAAACAATCACCACCTCGGAAAGTTCTGCAGTAACTCCACAGGGGTAATTACGTCAGTAACAATACTCACGAACAAAACCTGGGACAGTCAGCTGGGCCTGTGGCCCACGCCTACAGGTCCAGCACTCTAGGATGCTGAGGCAGGTGGACTACAAGCTCAAGCTTAGCCAGACCTTGCCTCAAGATAAAAATTAAAATAAAGAGGCCTGGAGATGCAGCTCAGGGCAGAGGCCCAGCACTGCATGATCACTATCAAAAAAAAAAAAGGAAAATCTTGAAACAGAAGCTCCTACCAGCTAAGAAAATCATGTTCATTTATACTTGGAGGAATATGGCACGTTAGAAACTAACAATAAGATGAATTCATATTTTAAAAGAAAACTTCAAACACTAGTAGGAGACTCAAATGAAATCATGAAGAAATGACTTTTTGGACAAGAACAGAAATGCCCAAATTAACTTCCAAATTATACAAAAATTCGAATGTAGTAATGCTGTAGGTAACATGATAGATAAAAGAATCTTAATGTGGAAAATGAAGGAAGTGGAAAAGTCACAAAACATCAAAAAAGATGAGAAATTACTCCGTTAGAGATGAAAACATACTACATATATAGATATACACATATCTGTATGTATTTTGTGGTATTTCACATTGAACTCATGGTCTTCACTCTAAGCTGTATTCTCAGCCCCTTTTGTTTATCTGAGAGAGGATCTTGCTAAGCAGCTCACACCAGCTCTGAGCTTGTGATTCTCCTGCCTCGGCCTCCCACAGTTCTGGGATACTACTGAAAGCAGAATTTTAAAGGTGCCTTACTGAAGTATTAGTACACAACAGCCTAATGGGAAATGGCCTGCCTGTGGTCAAGCAGTGCTATCAACGTAGGTGGAAAATAAGGCCACTCAATAAACAGGACTGTACAACGTTGTAGCCACCTAGGAGACGATTCTGCTGAATCCTGTGGCAGAGACTGGCAGTTACTACCATGGACAACTTTAATAGTCCCAGTCAGGTGTGTGGGGGCACATATCTGTCATCCCAGCACTCTGAGAGGCTGAGGCAGGAGCATCTCAAGCTTAACCCCAGCCTAGGTGAGCAATGCTGCAACTTAGTGAGACCCTGTCTCAAATTTTTAAAAAACGGCTGGAGACACAGCTCAGTGCAAAGGCCCTGGGTTCAATTCCCAGGACCAGGAACAAACAAACAGATGTGGCTCCACGGGTGGCTGGGTGGCAGCACAACCATGTTGACAGAGCACATCCTTTCCCTTTCTTACTGCATACATGCAAAAGCTACAACTTTAGGTTTTGCTATATACGTACTACGAAAGCAGCACAGTCAAGCTAATTGACTGCCTCTCACCTCACATAGTGACCTTTCTTCCATGGGAAAACCGCTCAGTATCTGTCCCTTAGGGAACTGCAATACGCAGCCCTGTATCGTTACCTCCAAGCCACTATGCTGGACATCAGATCTCCAGACGGGCTCACTTGGTGTAACTGACACTCTGGACCAAATCTCCCACTCCCCTCTCCCCCAGCCCCAACCACCACTGTTGTGGCTAGGATCTGGAGTGTTCCCCAAAAGTCTCATGTATTTTAATGTTATGGATTGTCTATGGAACCATGTGATGTTGGTGGATCGGGATCTAGTCTGGAGGGGTGGATTACAGTTAAGACTAAAGGCGTGTGAGTTAGGATTAACGGTGTGTAGTGGCCACACCTGGATGCAGGAGGGACTGGTTACTGGGCGGAGACCTGAAAGGATACATAAGCTGCACCTGCCTTCCTGGAGGATGGGGGGGGGGGGCACTAGTCTCAACTAGCCTCAGCTTGTCTTCCTGTTTGTTCAGGGAAGCTGCCTCCACCTCTGTCTCTGCCATGTACTTCGACTGTTGCCGGCCACCCCTGAATGGACTGTGACCTTCGAGACTGTGAGCTAAAATAAACCTTTCCTTTCCTGAGTTTGTGGGCGTCGGGCATTGAGTCACAGCAACGAAAAAGTAGCTAAGACAACCACCTTCTTCACTAGCAGGTATTGGTGGCCTAATAAAATGAGCTGAGAAGGTCGCTGTGGTGGCGCAGCCCTGTCATTCCAGCACTCTGAAAGGCTGAGGCAGGAAAATCTCAAGCTTAAATCCAGCCTGGGCAAGTTAGTGGGACCCTGTCTCTAAACAAAAAAATTAAAAAGGGCTGTGGATATCGCTCAGTGCAAAGGCCCTGAGCCCTGGATTGCATCTCAAGTATCACAAAAAAGAATAACAACAACAAAAAAAAAAGCCCTGCTGGTGCAGCAGGCCTGTAATCTCAGCTCTCTGGGAGGACGAGGCAAGAGATCATCACTCTTGAATAATTTAGACCCTGTTCTAAATCAGAACTAAAAACTGGGCTGAGAATGTTGCTCAGTGTGAAGGCCTAGGCTCGGTGATTCCCCAGTACCATAAATCGGTCAGTCACCAATCAGTAAAACGGGCTGGGAACTGGCTGGGTCCCTGTCCCCTGAGCCCGACTCCTCTTAATCAGCTCACTTCCCAGGCCGGGCTTATTCCTGGGCTGTCAGAAATGGAGAAGGTCTGTGCTGATCTCTGCAGCTGAGAAAGGAGCGGGTCCGGATCTGCATAAACATCCTGACCAAAGCCCCAGAGCCCTGCTCAGAGATACGGGCTGTTTATCATCCTGGGGTCACTATGTCTCATTCCCCAGTTCCCACAGGCCACGCCAGCAGCCTGGGCACTTACCTGCCCGCGCCTGGGTTGCACCAGAGGAAAGGAATTCAGAATCAGGCCACTGAGGGCTTCTCCGGGCTGCTAGGGGCCTGCTCACCCACCCCTCCCCCCACCCCTGGGGCAGGGACTCAGTCCTTGGAATGTCTCTAACCCCCAGAAGGTACTGGGAAAGGCACTGCTAGTCTGTAACTGCAGGGAAAGGAAAGGTTAGGACCTCAGAATGACTTGAAGGAGGTGGGGGGGGGGGAGGTGCTATTAGCTGGGAACAAAGCTTGTCACCAATCTGCCCTTCCAGCGCTGGGAAAGCCAGGGAGTATTGTCACCCAGCACCCCCCACCATTTTGGACCTGCGGTGCTGGGCATTGTTTACTGCAGCCAGCCTGAGGCACCCAGATTGCCCTCCCTGGCTGCCCCACCAGTTGGTGCTCCCCCTGTGTAAATGCGTGCCTTTAACCCAGCCAGGGCTACAGGCCTCTCATACCAGCACTCTGGGAGGCTGAGGCAGGCAAATCCCAAGTTTGACTTAGCTAGAGTCTGTCATAAATAAATAATAAATACATAAATACAGGGCTGGGGGTATAGCTCAGTGTGAAGACCCAGGGCTCAATTCCCAGTAATACGCGCATATATACACACACATGCACACAACATGCCCCTTTATAAACCTCTCCTTAAATGATCAGGATAGTGCAGGCCACCTCTTCTCATGGAGACGTGGTTTAAACAAGGAATATAAGGAAAAGTACACATCAATGCTGCAAAGCCACATGGGAAGGGCTGGGGTGCAGTTCAGCAACACAGTGCTTGCCACGCGTGCACACAAGAGCCTGGGTTCCATCCCTAGCGCCAAAACAGACAACAATGAAAACACGAAACAACAAAAACAGGGGAGATTTAAATCAATCACTTAAAAAAAAAGCTTCACCTCAAAGATGCTCACAGCCAATTTTCCACCACACAGTGGTGGCGAGGCCGTGAGGAACAAGGGTACCCACTGGCCGCTGGCTCAGTTCCAAATTAGAACTGGGAAGTTCTATTTGGCAGAATCTCGGCTATCTGAAGGGTTCCTTTTTCACAGTCCTGCCCTTTTTCTTCCTTTTTTTTCTTTTCTTCCCCCTGGCTGTGTTCCAATTTGCAATCTTCCTGCTTCAGCCTGCCAGATTGCTGAGAATATAGGACCAAGCAACAGGGCCCAGCTCTCTCTCTCTCTCTCTCTCTCTCTCTCTCTCTCTCTCTCTCTCTCTGCCTCTCTCTCTCTGCCTGCCTCTCTCTCTCTCTCTCTCTCTCTCTCCTTCCTTTTTTTCCTTCTTTCTTTTGTGCAGGGATTGAAGCCAGGGCCTTCACACGGAGCTACATCCCCAATCATGTTTGTTTTGTTTTGTTACTTTCTATTTTGAAATTGCCCACAGTGGGAGGAATCCTCCTGTCTCAGCCTCCCAGAGTGCTGGCATTACAGGCCTGCTCCACCATGCCAGACTTGCCATGCCTCGTGTAAAAATACCAAAGATTTGGTAGGTTGAAACTTCAATTTAGTCTAGTCACTTCCCACTTCGTCACAAGAGGCTAGATTATCGATTATTGGAAAAACCCTGTCTAACAATAGATTGTTATAAATTTTAGTGATAAATTTAAAACCAGTCAAAATGGATGACATCTGCACCAACAGGGCCTTTACAATTTGAGAAAAATATTGTTTTAACTTTCATTATTACAGTGTTAAAGTGACGAAAGGATACACCTTTGTGGTTATATTTATGTGTAGAATTTTAAAATTCAAGCCAATACTATATTGTTTATGGAACCTATCTTTTGGAGTGAATTAGTGAGACCCTGTCTCAAAATCAAAATAAACCTGGGCTGGGGGGTGTACTGAGTATGAAGGTACTAGGCTCCAGCCCCTGTATGACAAAAGAAAAAGAACAGATAGAAAATTCCTCTCTGAGTGACTCAGGAGGCTGAGGCAGAAAGATCACAAGTTTGAGGCCACACTGGGCAAACTAGAGAATTAGAGAAATCCCTGTCTCAAAATAAAAAATGCTGGGCTGGCAATAGAGCTCAGTACGAAGCCCAAGATTTTCCTTCCCAGTATTACAAAAAAAAAAAAAAATCAAAGATGATAAAAATAATTCACATGTATTAAATTTGCACAGGGCTTAACTGGGTGATTGTATTTTTCTTAGAATATTATCAAAGAATTTGGGGGAAAGACTTGAAATGCATCCGAGATGAAAGGATAGGTTAGAGAACAAGCGTGTACACAGCAATTTTTGCTTCACAAATGTGTGGGTTCCTCCTTCCCTCCCTTGTCTCTAAGTGAGACTTTCGTTTGTTTTTACATTAGCTGTCCCTGGGGATTTTCATAACAGGTACCTTGGGTTCAATCCTACATCTCACGTTGACAGTGAGCATGTAGACATTCTATTCAAAACAATAGCACATTGTTGACAGCAGCGCTCAAGCTCAAACACGCTGAAACACTTTGGCTGTCTGTAGCTGATGTGCTGCTGCCATCGTGTGGCAACATGGAGGAATGGTTTCGAACGTAAACTCAAACTCCACATATGGCCTTTACAATTTGATAAAAATATTATTTTAACTTTCATTATTAAAAATTAATACATCGCCATTTTAGAAAAATTAGAGAATCCAAGCAGGGTCCTCCGGTGCAGGTCTGTAATCCTAGTGCTTTGGAAGGCTGAGGCAGAAGGATCACAAGTTCGAGCCCTGCCTGGGCAACATAGTGAAAGTAATGCGTTCAATTCTCAGTACCCGTAAAAATCAGACAATCAATGAAATTAAGAAAATAAAATAAGCCATAGCTCCATTTCACCAGCGAGTCCAGATTCTAAGCTTCTGGACAGGGAGACATCAGAAGAAAGATGTGGCAGTTCTCCCCTGTCAGGCCAGCTTTTCTCCTATTTAGTGCTAACCTTGGGCTTGGTTCTGACACTTGGTTCTTGCTTCGTTTTCCCATAATCAATCTCCTTTTTTGTGGTCCTGGGGTCGAGCCCCGGCCTTTTATACTGAACTGCATCTCCAGCCCATTTTTATTTTTGATTTAGTTTTGGAGACCGAGGCAGAAGGCTTGCCATGAGTTTGACGCCAGCCTTGGCTATAAAGTGAGCCCAGGACCACTATGGGCTGCACAACAAGATCCTGTTTAAAAAAACAATGTCAGAACAACAAAATATCCACCCATAGAAGACAGAAACTGACCACGATCTTTCACCATTTACTACAATCGATTCAAAATGGTTCTAAGCCCTGGGTATAAAAACTTGACCCTTTGAAACTACTCAAAGAAAACACAGAGTTAACACCCAAAGCCATAGGCCCAGGCGAGGACTTCCTGAAGAGGACTCCAACACCACAGGAAGTCGCAGCAAGAATCAGCACATGGATGACAGCAGGTCAGACAGTGTGTTTATGGCAAAGAAAACAGTCAACAGAACGAAGCAACAGCTGGCAGCCTGAGGCCATATCATCACCAGCTTTTCCTCTGACCAAAGATGAAAATCTCAAACATATAAAGAAACATCAAAAAAAACTAACATCAAAAGCCAGTTATGGGGTGGGGGCCATAGCTCAGTGGTCTAAGGCCTTGCTCAGCATGCACAAAGCACTGGGTTCAATTCCCCAGCACTACCTAGATTAGCCACGCATGATGGCACATAGCTGTACTCACGGTACTCGGGAGGGTAAGGCTAGAGGATTGTCTTCAGATCAAGGATAGCCTGAATTACACAGTGAGTTCAGGATGAGCCTGCACTAGAGTGAGACCTTGCCTGAAAAAATAATAATTATGCAGTCACGACCTAAACAAATGAATTAAACACATTCTTCTCAGAAGTACAAAGGGCAAGTGGGAGGCCAGGCTGGGAGAATCCATAAAAGCCTACTGCAAACATCCAGTGAAAAGAGGGGTGGGAGTGTAGCTCAGGGGAAGAGCGCCAGCCTCGCGTGCGGGAGACGCAGGGCTCAATCACCACCACCATACTGAACCTTTTGGGATGGGAAATAGGAAGTAACTGGAGAGGGATTCTTCAACTCCACCTGAAAGCTATCATTTCTGAAAAATATCTGCTTTAGTGAGCAGTAGTCCACGCCTGTAATCCCAGCACTCTAAGATGCTGAGGCAGGAGGATTCTAACTTTGACCCTAATCTTTACAATTTAGCAAAATAGTGAGCCCCGGTATCAAAACACAAAAATGAACAAGGGCTTCAAATGCTGCTCAGGGTAGAGGCCCTGGCTCGATTGCAAGTACTATAGAAAGAAAAAAAACGAAGCAAAGATGATTTTTTAAAATTGAAATAAATGTGCATAATGCTGCTCATGGTGGCAAATGCTAGTAATCCCAGCACCCTAGGAGGAAGAGGCAGGAAGAGGCGAATCTCAGCCCAGCCTGGGCAACATACTGACTCAGTGGAATCCTGTCTCACAACAAGAAGGAAAAAAAGGGGCTGGGGATGTGGCTCATTGTGGAGGCCCAGACTTTAATCCCAGAGCCACAAGGGAAAAAATGGATATTGATGAATTGAGCTATCATTATATTTTGTGGGAACATTTCTTAGATGGTAGATCCTGTGTCTTTGAAGACCAACAGCCTAAATGACTAACTCGATTCAGTTAAACAAGTTTCAGTGGATCAGTAGCAAGAGCACTGGGCATCTTTGAGAAATCATCGTGTCAAAGATTCACAGCAAAGGCTGAAGGTTAATTTCATGTGAAAGGGGCCGATTAGAAAACGACTTCGTGTTGTTTTACAAACACAAAGAGCTTCCCCTCTCCATCTGCATCTCTCAGCATGAGGTTGTGTCACAGCGTTAACTTCGGCTGCAGCCGAGTGTTGTCAAGATAGGTACCTTGGGCCTTTTACCAACTTTCCGAGTTTCCAATGAAGATACAGATGTTTTATCAGGAGGAGCAACAAGCCAGTGACTCATGTGTGCAAGCACACGTCAGAAATCACCGGGCCAGAGCAGAACTCTCAGAGTGGGTTTGCTCCCTCTGTATGTGATGTGCTTCTGCTGCCATCTTGTGGGCAAATAGAAGAACGCTTATGAACAAGGACTCGTGAGATACGTCCTTCACATGAGAGTAAAGAGATCATTTGTAACAATTTATAAATAAGCCACATGTGTTACACCTAAAAATATGTGCATTTTACAATGTGAACAGGAGGCTAAGGCAGTAGGACTGCTGTGAGCTTGAGGCCAGCCTGGGCTACATAGTGTGTTCAGGACCAGCCTGGACTAGAAAAAAACTGTCTCAAAAACAAAAATGGAAAAAGTAAAAATAAATAAATATATGTGTACATATATAAGTAAAGACATGATCATTGCATGAAGTGTAGCAACACCATGAAGGTTAAAAGAAAGGAAAGCAATCTCTGATTTCACTTTGCCCATGACAAGTCCCTGAGCTCCTTGACAGGGGGACACGAGAAGCAGGACACAGGCGACCTTTCAGTCTGAAGCTAGCATTTCTTCTAAGTGAGTGCTCACCGTGTGCCTGTGCGACACGTGACTCTTGCTTTGGTTACTTATAAATGAGCTGCTCAACTAGCACAAACGCTCCCTTGCCCACTTTCAGACATCTGGGTTGTTTTACAAGTTTCTTCAACCTCCTCCTCGTCCTCTTGCTTTGTAGTCCAGGACGGTCCAAGACTCACTCTGTAGTCCAGTCTAGTCCCGAACTCATTCTTAGCCCAGGCTGGCCTCAAACTCACAGCAATCCTCCAGTCTCAGCCTCCCAAGTGCAGAGAGGACAGACATGCACCACATCTGACTTCTGTGTGGTGCCTGGGAGGGGGGCTGGGTGAAACCAGGGCCTATTACATGCTATGTAAGCACCGTATCCACGGAGCTATGACCGAAGCCCCTTACTGCAGCTCGAGTGCAGACCAGCAGCTGACCCCGGCTGGGCTCAACTCCACTTGCGTCACGTCCTGCTCCTGGGACCAAAAGTCAAGCCTTGGGCAGGTTCTAGGCAGGGGCACCAGAGAGCAAGCCCAGTAACAAAGTTGCTGGCCATGTCTCTGGCTATACTACAGCTGCTCCCCTCCCAGTAGCTGGGCACATCACACGGCCAGACGAAAGTGAATGGGGGCAGAACTGGCCCCACAAATCCAGTGGACAGACCCACAAAAGCAGCAGGCTGAGAGAGGCGGCAGGTAGGCCTCTGGGGCAACCTCTCCCGCCCCTCAGGCCGGCTAGCAGCAGGCCGGGCAGCTCCTGAGGCGGCTGGTCAGCTTTGCGGACATTTTCTGGGCCCCTCGCCTGGGGCACCTGTGGCTGAGACCAGAGTAGGGGAGAACCAGGCAGGGCCGGCCGCTTTCGAGGCGGCTGGTCGGCTTCAGGGACATTTTCCACGCCCCTCGCCTCGGGCTCCGCGGCTGAGGACAGGCTCGGTGAGAACCAGGCCGGGATATGCCCATCGCCCCTAGCGGTGACTGTGTTCTCCCAGAGCTGGACAGAATCGTACCACACAGGGGAATCCAGGGACAGACAACCAGAGACAACCAAGGACAATAGAACCATGAGGAAATGTGGAAATAAATCTCCTTCAGAAAGTCTTTATATACCAGAAGAGCGTACCAGGAATTCTGAAAGTGCAGAAACTAAAGATGAAAATGGAACAAATGATGGAAACTTCTGGGCCCAGAAATACATCAAATTAAAGCAGGAATTAAAGCAAGAATTACAGCAAGAAATGATGCAGGAAATGAAAATCATAGATCAAGAGAGACACCAGTCGCTTAATTGTCCCCGCCCTGAGTTTAGCCACGCCCTACTCCAGCCAGTCCCAATCCGGAGTTCCAGCCCCTCCATTTTAACAGGACCCCCTCCCTTAAATCTAGTCACACCCCAATTCCAGAAACCACATCTCAGCTCCTGGAAACCTTAGGCAGGTAGGGTCCCACTGTCCTGAGGACGCACCCAGCTGGAGAGCTGAGCGCTGACACAGGTAGGGGCCGAAATGACGCTGCAGACTCCAGTCATCACCCAGCATATACTCCCCAAGTTTCTCCCACGTCTGACCCTGGGACTCGGTGTGTGGAAACCATTCAGACAGGAGACAGGGTGGAGGGCTTGGGACTGACCTTCCTCCCCCCCTCCCAGCCCTGCCTGCCCCACCCGAGACGCACAAAGATCCTGTCACTGGGAGCTGTGACCACCATCGCAGGACACCAAGCAGTAAATCAGTTCTCCTGCAGCCCTGCCCTGTGCTGACCAGCACACTGTCCCTCTTTCCCCAAAAGCCCAAAGGGCCGTTTACTAGCCAAAGGATGAAGCTTTAAGTTCTCAGAAAATCAGTGAAACCCCTCCTCACCTGGTCCTAGCTTCCCTTCAGACCTCCCCCTAGTCCTTCTGTATTGGTCCCCTTTCTAATAAGCCCCTCATGAGACCCACCTGCCTGCTCCATGCGCAGACCTAACAGCTTCAGTCACTTCAGTGTCTCCCTCCTCCTTTCCCGAGCTGGGCTACCCTGCCTGCACCTCACCTTTCCAGAGTCCCCCAGGCGCCAAAGCCAAGCTGCTCCTTTCCCACCTCAGGCCTCACAGCCAGCGGCAGCGGCC